>JAFLJL010008201.1:17500-19150 GCA_018398815.1 Conus ventricosus | reverse complement strand
TTAGTATAATTTATATCCTTTGTTGATTCTTCACTATGTCGTTTAGATGTCGTTTCTGTGGGATGGGGAGTTGAAGCGTAAGGAAAAAGCTGTTATGCATCGTACAGACAGCCGGTCTTTCGCGTGGATGCATGATTGAGAGCTTTTTTTCTTTTTTAATGAGTTGGGAGGTGTCTTGAGACAGTGTAGATTAATGAATGGGAGGTGTCCTGAGACAGTGTAGATTAATGAGATGGGAGATGTCTTGAGACAGTGTAGATTAATGAGATGGGAGGTGTCTGATGATCTTGTTTCTTTTTCTTCTTTGCCTTAACTAGGCTGACCCTGGAGAAAGGTCCAGTGACGGTGAGGAAAGACTCACTGACCACAGGGAAAGTTCCTGTTTGACAGTGGAAAGACTACAACTTTGGATTCTCTCTTGAGGGCACATAAGACCGTATGGCGAAGCTTGGCTGTGTCTGGAGTGGCACTGTCTTTCATCTGTCCGTGGGCAGGGGTGGTTGGGTCTGTGGGGTGTGCTCGGCAGCTGGAGGGTGGTGTTTTTCGCCAGTGGGCTCTGCAGTCATGAAATACGGGCTGGTACACCCATGGGGATGCTACTTTAAAGGCTGTTATGAGCTGCATCCTGTATCTAATTTACCTCTGTTCAGGAGCAGTTATGTCCCTTGATATCTTAATGGAGTGTCCTGCGCGTGCCTGTACCCATCGTCAACACAGCGCAGGCCTCCAAGGGTGGTACAGGACTGCTCTAAAGGCAGGTGAAGACAGTGCTTCCTCTGGGTCCACCCCAGCACCTTCGGGTGTTTCTTTTTCTAATGAGATGGGAGGTGTCTTGAGACATTGCAGATTAATGCGATGGGAGGTGTCTTGAGACTTTGCAGATTAATGAGATGGGAGGTGTCTTGAGACATTGCAGATAATGAGATGGGAGGTGTCTTGAGACATTGCAGATTAATGAGATGGGAGGTGTCTTGAGACATTGCAGATTATGAGATGGGAGGTGCCTTGAGACATTGCAGATTAATGAATGGGAGGTGTCTTGAGACATTGTAGATTAATGAGATGGGAGGTGTCTTGAGACATTGCAGATTAATGAGATGGGAGGTGTCTTGGGACATTGTAGATTAATGAGATGGGAGGTGTCTTGAGACATTGCAGATTAATGAGATGGGAGGTGTCCTGAGAAATTGTAGATTAATGAGATGGGAGGTGTCTTGAGACATTGTAGATTAATGAGATGGGAGGTGTCTTGAGACATTGTAGATTAAAGATCAAGAATGGCCAATGTAAAGGAAACTCTCCAGGAACGTTTTTTTTTCATTTTACCTGGACAGAGAGAGGCCTGGGTCTATTTTTGTGTTTGTTATACGTTGTTGTTGTTGTTGTTGTTGTTGAGAGGCACAGTGCGTGTGTGTGTGTGTGTGTGTGTGTGTGTGTGTGGGTGTTGTGTGTGTGTGTGGTGTGTGTGCGTGCGTGCGTGCGTGCGTGCGTGCCTGCCTGCCTGCCTGCCTGCCTGCCTGCCTGCCTGCCTGCCTGCCTGCCTGCCTGCCTGCCTGCGTGCGTGAGTGCGTGCGTGTGTGTGTGTGCGTGTGTGTGTATGTGTGCGGTGCGTGTGCGTTTGTGTGTGTGTGTGCCTTTCTGTGGGTGCGC
>JAFLJL010008201.1:0-12500 GCA_018398815.1 Conus ventricosus | reverse complement strand
TTCGGCCGTATCGCCCGCATATGGTTCCGTTCTCGTTCTTGTGTCCTTGTCCTATATGTTTGTGTGACAGACGTATGGATGGATTTAGTTGGTTTTATTTATTGAGATTTTGACTAAGGAAGTTATCCTTGTACGGGCATGTTATAGGTACAGGATGCAAGGAATGCCATGAGTACAGGTTAAAAGCAAGGGAAAAAGTGAAAAAGTTATTATAGTTTATTTACCCTTTTAAAGTGACAGTGACATAGTTACCTTTTTACGGCACGGTGACCCTTCACACTGACGCACTGCCGAACCTACTAATTTGCCACACACTGACAAAGACGATAAAGAGATGACTTCTCTTCTGGAGACTGATCTCCGCCGTAGGGCGGGAAAAAATTGCCATTTGTTTTCTGGCAGCTCCGGTCTTGGACTGGCTGAAGGACCAGCATCCCGGGACCCTGGCAGACGCCATCCGGTAGCCAGGCACCAGTCGCTGCACTGAGGACTGTTGAAGGTGTGCCTCACCCTTCACTGGGAACACCTTCACCTCGGACTGGAAGACCATCCCACTGCCTGCACTGAGGACTGTTGAAGGTGTGCTTCACCCCTTCACTGGGACATCTTCGCCTCAGACTGGAAGACCAGCCCACTGCGGGCTTCGCCCTTTCTCAGGATCCACCTCCCCGGTGAACCTCCTCGGGCACAGGATGAAGTTAAGTTGTCAGTCGGGTGTGGTGTGGGTGTGGGTTTGGCGTGTGTGTGGTGGGCCCGAAGCCGGTCATGATTCGTTTTCTTTTTCTTATTGTTTTGTTTAACCCTGACTAGGTCCTGTTTGAGTTATTATTGTTTCTAGTACTGTCTTCTTCTGTTATGTTAATGTCTTTGTAGCGGTTTAGCGGTTAGGTTGGGTGGGACGGTAGCGGGATCCCAGGATATTGGCGGGTTTTTGGGGTCTATTTAATTTACTTTGTCCCCTAGGTCATGTTAGTTCTGAATAGTGCTTTTTCTCTCTATGCCCCATTGTTTTTTTTTTCTTTCTTTCTTTTCGTCTCTCGGCTGTTTTTTTCCTCTTCTTTGTTATGACCCATACCCATCTGGGAGTGCTAGTGTGAGTGAATGGTTGTAATGTGAAGTAAAAATATTGTGAAACCTCTTTTCTCTTGTGGTCTGGTGGTGTGAGGGATTGAGTGATCGCTCCGTTTCTGCCACTGCACATTACCTGTTTAAGAACCCCCCCTGTCAGGTGTACTCACACAGTGACAATTATGGTGGAGATGCGGGGTAACAGGAATGTGTATGTGGTAGTATAAAAGCGACACTCTGAACTCACTACCGCCCGACCCTTGAGCGATCTGTCTATCTCTCTTAGGTGTATTTGACGGGTGGTTGGTTGGGCGGGTTCTAGAGTTAGTAGGAACCCATTGGAGCGGACCGGTTTTGGGGTGCTGTCGGCAGTAGAGTTCCGTGCTCCGTGGTCGACCTTCGGCGCTTCCGTTCCGCGTTCGTCTCCGTGTTTGTTTCGTCTTGTCTAGTACCGCCGGCTATTGTTTCTAGAATTCCGTTCTCCGTTTCTCATTACCTTAGTTAGAATAGGTACTTGGGTGGAGAAAGAAGGGGGTTTGAACTCTAGATTATTAGGTTTTGCTTGTGCAGAGTCATCGATATCAGTGCTTGTACTGATTTAGGATTTGGTCTGCATTTGCCTGTACCCAAGACGCCGACTGTGTTAGTAAGGTAAGTGTAGGCAGGTTTGCCAAGCATTGGTGCTTTGTTTACAAGGCAAACTTTGACACTTCGTTCCGATACCGTGTTTGCGCGAAACTCGGTCTTGTGTAAGTTTACATACTTCAGTTTACCAAAAAAAAAAGGAAAGACTATTCGTTGTGTGTTATTTGTTATTACACACTAGGTTGTAGGATCTGTGTTGTTTAGCCTAGGGGGATTAGCCCTAAGTAATAGCTTTCCTCTTCTGTCTAGCGCACATACAGCAGTTTATTTGCTTTTCTATCTAGCTGCTGATGTTAGGCTTTCTTAATTGTTCAACACTAATTTGTGTGACTGTGGTGATTGGAATAATAAATTTGTCAGTTGTGTGTTGAGAATGGGAGTGGTAGCGTTTGTGGATACACATAGGTGTCTTTCCAAAGAGCCACTTGTGCCTTTTTCTGGCGCCCCTCCCTTTTCATCCATCTCCCATTCAGTGACAGAGCAGTGGGTTTAGCACGTGTTTCCCGTCTGTGGACTAGATCGTGCTGCACGGGAAATTTCGGCGCGTTCGTCGGCCACTGTTTTGATCGAGTTCTGGTTCTGTCCCGGTGCCCCAGTGACCGTGTTGGCGCACGTGTACTTCCGTGTTTACGTCCGTCGCCTGTGGAATTTAGGTTAGTTGTTTGGCCTTGCGGTACGGGTCGTGTAAGTTTATTGTCCGTCCCTGCCTTATGCGTGTTTGTTGATGTCTTGTTGCTTTTCTCTTGGTAAGTTGGTTGCTGGTTGGAGTAACGCGTTGAGTTATAAAGTCCAGTTGTATAGGTTTGTGATTTCTTTGGCCTCTTTGCTGGGTAAACGTCTTTGAAGTTTTATTTTGAGAGTTTAACATTTGATCCGGACATAGGTTTGTTACCCAGGTGTGGTAATTTTGTTTGGGGTTCTGGCACGCCGGTGCACAAGGGCAGTCGTTGTTCCACATTGATGAGTTTCTGCTTTGTCGATTGATTAATTCCACATCGTGTTGGAATTGATTCATGTTTGGATACTGTTTTCCATACAGGGTAAAACTGTTGTGCTTGGACCACGTTTTTCTGGTCAGCGGTTTTCTTTTGAAGATGTTGTTCTCAACGCTTTGAAGTGTTAAAAACATAACTGGGTATTTCCTTCGTTGGAATTCAGGGAAATAACTCCAGCTCTTGGCTAGTTATTGAATTTGGATACTTTGTGTTCATTTGGTGAGAAGAGGTTAGTTTGCTTTACTTATTGAGCTTGGCCAGGGTTACTCGATTCGGTTCGTTTGGGCTAGCTTAGTGTGGCAGTACTCTTGACTGCAATTTGGTTCGTGGAAACATTCTTTCTCTTCGAAGTTTGAAACGGTTTTGTGGATTGACTACACTTAGTCATAAAGTCATACATTGTTGACTTTGTTGTTCAAACTACTCTGTCTTGTGACACATACCTTAGACTGTAACCTACGGTTGGAGATTTGTTGGTGTTTGACTACACTTAGTCAAAAAGTCGCACGTAGGACTTTGTCATTTCTCCTTCCTGTGTTGGGAATATTGGTACAGTTATTGACTACCCTTAGTCATAGTTACATTTGTGGAACGTTACTACTCCGTATTTCCTTCTCGTGGGAATACAGCTGCACTTTAGCGGATTGGAGTTGGCTGATACGTTGTGAGTATACAGTTTCGGTTCCCATTCTTGGACTTAACTTTTGTGGTTCCATTTTGTAGGAACTTGGACTTTGGAGGAGATATTGTTGGTGGACCACTCTTGGTTCGTTGAATAGAAGCACTTCCTCGTGGTGTTTGTTAGGATTGTCCATGCGTGTTTGATTTACATCAAAACCTTCGTCATTTCTAATTCAGTATTTTTCAGTGAGTGTTGTCATTCTCGGTGAAGGTGGGTTAACACATCGTGTTGTGTGTTACCCTATAACTCACTGATTTAAGATAGTGCGTTTTTCCCTTAGGAAACTGGGGATAGTGTTCTCTTCAACCCCAGTGACATTCACAGAACTTGGATTTATATCCATTTAGTATCGACCGGAACTATTGGCTTGAGGTGGGTTCAAATACTTTGTGACCTTCGAAGTAGGCGACTGTGGAACTAAGTGCGAAGTGGACACACACGTCGGAACCTTCGTGGGATTTCGTTAGTCAGGGTTCTGCGTGGTTGTGCAAATTCTGTGTATCTCTTAGTGATTCGGTGACTTCGTGTCTAGTGAGTTATACTGTCAGTTATGGAACACGTGGACGACGAGCGCCGGATCACTCGCTCTCAGACTCGCGGTGCAGGAATTCTGCCAGGGATGGGGAGCCCCATGACTCAGGCGATGACTGGCCCAACTACCCAGGTCGTGTATTCTTCTGGTGGGATTCGTCCTCCAGTCACCGTGATGTCTACAATACAGGAGATACCCCTCCTGGGTCACTCTCTCCGAGACGACCTCTGCCCACTCCGGTCTCGGGACTTCGTTCCCCTCCGCCGTATCTTCGGGATGACTTCCGCTTTCGGCCTTCGCCTATGCCTCATCCTCCTGGACCAGCGCCCATGGATCCTCTTATGTTGATGAGGATTGAGAGAGAAGAAAGAGAGGCCAAGGAGAGGAGGGAGAGGGAAGAAAGAGAGGCAAGAGAGAGAAGAGAGCGGGAGGAGAGGAGACTGAGAGGGAGGAGAAGGAAGCGAGGAAAAGAGAGAGAAGGAGGAGAGAGAAGCCAGGGAAGAAAGACGATGGAAATTGGAAAAGGAAGAGAGAGAGGCGAAAGAGAGAAGGGAGATGGAGGAGAGGAGGTTGGAGAGAGAGGAAAAAGAAGTTGGAGAGAGAGGAGAAGGAACGGCGATGGAAAGAGGAGATGGAGGAAAGGAGACTGGAGCGAGAGTCTAGAGAACAGAGAGAACAGTTAGAAAGGGAGGCTCAGAAACAGAAAGAGTTGGACTTTGAGGCTCGTTTGGTGGAGGAAAAGGAAAAACTCCGGGCCGAACTGGTTCAACAGTTAGATGAACCCGAAGCACAGTCTGTGGTTGCTTCCGAGCATGGCTCGTCCATCGGGAAATAGCGGATTTTCACCAGGGCATGGTTATTCCGGTGGCTCCGCCCAAGCTACATATGCCAGGTGTACAGTGCTAGCGATAACATAGACACCTACATTGAGCACTTTGAGGCGGTTGCCGCTGCGTACCCAGCTAAACGACCAGAGTAAAGCCCTTTACCTCATCAGTAGCCTGACGGGCAAGGCTAAGGAGGCGTTTGTCGATATTCCACCCGGAGCTTCCTATACCGAGTTGAAAGCGGCTCTTCGCCGGAGACTGCACATGACTGCCGAGTCCTACAGAAAGCAGTTTCGCACAATGAGGAAAACCTTCTGAGGAAACTTTTCACCAGTCGGAGAACGCCTCCGGCGTACCATGGAATACTGGATTGAAGCCTCAGAAATGGATTTGAAGGATTGTTTCCTCTTGGAGCAACTCATGGAGTTCGGTATCTCAGGAACTGCAGTTCAAGTTGGGTGAGAGAGAAACCAAAGACATTCGCCAGGGCAATCGAGGTGGCTGAAGCCTTCGCAGATGCGCGTCGTCACTATCGCATGCCTGCGCCAGGGACAAGTAGGAAACCCGTCGATCGGGAGTCACATGACTTCAAACCGTCGTCACCACCTCCAAAAGCGATGTCCCCAGCAATTCCAGGAACGTCGGACCCAAGCTCAAGCTTTGCTTCCTCTGTGGGGAAAAGGGACATTTCGTTCGGGATTGTCCCAAGAGGAGGGACAAGACAAAATCCGACATCTCGCACTTTAGGGTGGCATTTGGAGAGAGTCAGGTCACGACCCCATCTTATCCTACCTTCCCAGCCGTGGTGTGTGGCAAGAAAGTGAAAGCTATTAGGGACACAGGAGCCACAGCAGTCTTCATTGATGAGCAGTAGTCCCTTGTGATGCACCTCGAGGAGAAGAATGCCAAGTGTCAGGAATCGAGTCATCCTTCAGGGCAACCCGATCTACAGTACTGTAGATGTCTCTACGCCATACTTTAAAGGGAAGGTGTGGGCAGTAGCCCTTCAGCGACCTGCGTACTCCCTACTGATTGGTAATTCAGTGTGCTTTGGAGACGGTCACGTCGGGAGATATCGTCAGAGTTGCCAGCAGAAGTGTTTGTGACTGCCACCACGCGTTCCCAAGCACAGAGAGAGAAAGAGGCCCTGAAACCCCTCTGAAGCCCCTGACTCGGCATGGCACTTTTGACCAAGGATCCTTCAACTGTACGCAGTGTGCGAGCAAGGGATCCATCCCTCCTCAACATCCAAAGTCACGGTCGCAGCTGCAATGTTTGCCACCGAGCAACTCCGAAGAGCCGGAACACCAGGATGCCTGTGGCGTTTGTTGACATCAACAGGTCCTGCATCCGTGGGTAGAAGGCCACTGTTAAGGAAGCGAAGGAGCAGACCCAAAGTGGTCGAGCATGCGCTGAATTGAGAGCGAATGAGGAGTCAAACATCAACCAGGACCGCCGCACAGCCATGAAGCGACACCTGGGCCAGTTATGTGACAGCTCCTACACACGTAAAACAGCACGCTTCCATGACAAAGGTGACCACGTATGTAGGAAGACAGCAGAGAACGCTGAACATGAGAAATGGAACCCTTCTCTAGGCAAAGGCATGACCCCTTTTGCTGAAAGTCCTTCGGCTGTTCAGAACCACAGGGAGGCTCAGGTGAATCGGTTAAAAAGAAAGTGGTGTGTAATCTCAGTGGCTACGGACTGTTGTGCGAACAGACCAAGGATGACTTGAGGGAAACCTTCCATGCCTGTCCAAGGAAGCTTCTTGCAGTCAGCACGCCTTGGAGCAACAGGTTCACAGCTTTCAGGCCGAGGTCACTGACATGAAGAAAAGTGCTGACAGAGTTAGTCAACACTGAGCCGATCTTCCATGCCAAGGCCCTGGAATCCTACACACAGTGCTTCCAGACCCTGAACGTCATCGACCCAGGCGGTGGCTGGAGGAATTCAGCTGCAAATGAAGCCAGTCGACGCAGTGCGTCAGGACATAGCGCGTATGGCTTCGCAGCAGTCCCTGAATAGCAACAGCAGCAGTCGTCCTGCTCATCACCCTCAGCGCCACCACATTGTCCTACCCATCTCCAGTGCCCCGGTTAGCAATGGTGTGCCCAGAGAGGCACTGGATAGACATGACTATGAGGATGAGGATGATGAAGGCTGATTACCTCAGCCGGATGGAGTGCTGAGTCAAGGTTCAGGAATGAAGGTCTACATGAGTGCAAGTGTGTGCAAAACATATTGGAGGCTGTGATAGGCTGTGCCTCAGTGGCACAAGCCTCTTTGGTTGGGGGGTATTGTCACGGACGTAAATACTTTTGGTTTGGAGGAAAATTCATTTCTTCCCAAACCAGTGTAAAGTGAGTGTTGCCAGTGACATCTTCACTACATTGGCCGGGTGTTGACCAGTTTGTTATTTGTGTTATCCTGGGCGCGCTACGTCCGTGCATGTTGCTCCCATCCTCCAATATTTCTCTTCTTTTATTTTTTTTAAAGAGCTTTCTTTTTCTATTTTTATCGATTTTTCACGTGGTTCATCAGCTGTCAGGTGACACAGCTGAGCTGTTTTGTTACTGGTTGCCATCTTGTTTAGGCGAGTGGTGTGGCACTCGCTTACGAACTTTGGAGTCGGAGAGATCTCTATCTCTGCCAGCTGGAGCCTTCTGTTTGGATCCACTTCGACGTGGGTTGCGTGGAAAGTCTTTCACCCTTCGGTGGGAAGGAAGAGTTCCACTTGCCACCTCTGGGATCCCTATCCCGACCAGCTGGAGGAAGCACCTTAGGTCATCCCTGACCTGGAGTCCACTTCATTGGGGACCGTCACGGTTTTCGGCTGCCATCCTTCATCGGATTGGGGAGCGGACCGTTCTCTTACCTCGCCCACCCGCCATTTTGGTAACTATATGGTTTGTCTTGGACAGTGTGTGGTTATTTTGGTTTTCTAACCTCTCAGTGAATGCGGTTTTTTCTCTGCCTTAATATGCTGTTGGCTGGACACACCTTTTTTGTGTGTAACTGCTCCAAAGAGGGCGTGCCTGTTTGGAAGTGGTAAATCGAGATAAGCATTATGTGGTGGAATTGTAGGAACGCATTTTCTTTAATTGCGTTTCAGTCCTTAGTGGCTAGGTATTCGGCTACTTTGGACTAAGTTGAAAGTTTCTAACTACCATTTTTAGTCAATAGAAGCTGTATTTGTTGTTTCCTGAGTATGCAGGTCGAGTCAATGCTTGTATTGCTTAATATGTGATGTGGGCCGGAAGGATATCGTAAGTGTTAGTTTTGTTTTCCTCGTTGTTCGTAGGTACGAGACGGATCGTGAAATGCATGAGCGTTCGAACGGCTTGACACTTAGACCACGGAGTGTGGAATTCCGGCCGTATCGCCCCGCATATGTTCCGTTCTCGTTCTTGTGTCCTTGTCCTATTATGTTTGTGTGACAGACGTATGGATGGATTTTAGTTGGTTTTTATTTATTGAGATTTTGACTAAGGAGTTATCCTTAGTACGGGCTATGTTATAGGTACAGGATGCAAGGAATGCCATGAGTACAGGTTAAAAGCAAGGGAAAAAGTGAAAAAAGTTATTATATTTATTTACCCTTTTTAAAGTGACAGTGACATAGTTGACCTTTTTACGGCACGGTGACCCTTCACACTGACGCACTGCCGAACCTACTAATTTGCCACACACTGACAAAGACGATAAAGAGATGACTTCTCTTCTGGAGACTGATCTCCGCCGTAGGGCGGGAAAAAATTGCCATTTGTTCTGGCAGCTCCGGTCTTGGACTGGCTGAAGGACCAGCATCCCGGGACCTGGCAGACGCCATCCGGTAGCCAGGCACCAGTCGCTGCACTGAGGACTGTTGAAGGTGTGCCTCACCCTTCACTGGGACACCTTCACCTCGGACTGGAAGACCATCCCACTGCCTGCACTGAGGACTGTTGAAGGTGTGCTTCACCCTTCACTGGGACATCTTCGCCTCAGACTGGAAGACCAGCCCACTGCGGGCTTCGCCCTTCTCAGGATCCACCTCCCACGGTGAACCTCCTCGGGCACAGGATAAGAAGTTAAGTTGTCAGTCGTGTGTGGTGTGGGTGTGGGTTTGGGCGTGTGTGTGTGTGGGCCCGAAGCCGGTCACTGATTCGTTTTCTTTTTCTTATTGTTTTGTTTAACCCTGACTAGGTCCTGTTTGATGTATTATTGTTTCTAGTACTGTCTTTCTTCTGTTATGTTAATGTCTTTGTAGCGGTTTAGCGGGTTAGGTTGGGACGGTAGCGGGATCCCAGGATATTGGCGGGTTTTTGGGGTCTATTTAATTTACTTTGTCCCTAGGGTCAGTTATTCTGAATAGTGCTTTTTCTTTTCCCTATGCCCATTGTTTTTTTTTTCTTTCTTTTTTTCGTCTCTCGGCTGTTTTTCCTCTTTTGTTATGACCCATCCCCCATCTGGAGTGCTAGTGTGAGTGAATGTTGTAATTGAAGTAAAAATATTGTTAAAACCCTTCTTTCTCTTGTGGTCTGGTGGTGTGAGGGATTGAGTGATCGCTCCGTTTCTGCCACTGCACATTACCTGTTTAAGAACCCCCCTGTCAGGTGTACTCAAAACGTGACAATGTCATTGATGATTGGTCAGTAACTAATTGTTTACTTTTTTTCTTGTGATATTTTCTACTGTGGTTGCATGGTCACATTGTGTGTGTGTTTTGTGTGAGTGTGTTGTGGGGTGTGTGGTGTGTGTGTGTGTGGTTGTGTGTGTGTGTGTGTGTGTGTGTGTGTTGGATTTCTTGTATTTCTTTCCTCGAAATAAAGTACGAGTTACAGTATTAAACTTACAGAGAGCAAGAAACTTTGCAAATGAGAGAGACAGAAGAGAGAGAAGCGAGAAGTGTGAGAGAGAGAGACAGAGACAGAGAGAGAGAGAGAGAGAGAGAGAGGCAGACAGACAGACAGACAGACAAACGCAGAGAGAGAGAGATGCAAACAGACAACCAGCCAGACAGCCATCTAGCCACAGAGAGCCCAGAAAGAGAGAGAGAGGGGAGAGAGAGAGAGAAGGGGAGAAGAGAGAGAGAGAGAGGGGAGAGGAAAAAGGGGGGGAGGGGAGAGTGAGAGAGAGAGAAAAGAGGAGAGAGAGAGACCGATAGACAGACAGACAGACAGACAGACAGACAGACCCGACAGGGAGAGGCGACAGCCAACCAGACAGCCATTTTAGCCACAGAGATGATGATGATGATGATGATGATGATGATGATAATCTTTATTTCCAAGGGTAACAGATAAACAAACACATGCTTTTTTTCATCCGGCCCTCGCCCCACTAAGGGACTAACTAAGCATGACTACGACTACTAAGCATAAACTAGCGACTAAAACTTACAAAAATTATAACAAACCCCACATATCTTCACAAATGCATTAAAACTTGATAAATTGTTCATCCATTAACATTTAAGGCATAGATGACTTTGGAAAGGGGAAAAAAAAAAAGAAGAAAGAAAATAGAAAGCAATTGCAACAACAAACATAAATAAAGAAATAAATTTCATAGAAGAGAGAAAAAAAAAAAAAAACATAAAAACAACTAGAAAAGGACCCCTAATGAAGAAAAAGAGAGGGGGAGAGAGGGGGGGGGACCAAAAGAGAGAGAGAAAAAGGGGAGGAGGGGAGAGAGGGGAGAGAGAGGAGAGAGAGGGGGGAGAAAAGAAGAGAGAGAGAGGGGTTCATTCCTTTTGTAAAATATTAACATACAGAAAGCTGCTAAGGATAATAATTAAACAAACAATATCATAATATCAATTTTTTGTTTGTTTGTTTCTTTAAAAAAATGATAAATAGGTTAAAAGGGCAAGACAAGAACAGCATACTAAAATAAATTTATCGTTAGAACAATAAAGCCCTAGCGCAATATCAAAACGCCATTTAAATGGTGTGTGTTGTGTTGTGGGGCGCGTGCAAGCGCGGGGGCACGGGCCTTTGCGGCGTTTTTGTTGTGTGTGTGTGTGTGTGTGTTGTGTGTTGTGTGTGTGTGTTGTGTGTGTGTGTGGTGTTTGGGTGTGTGTGTGTGAGAGGAGAGAGAGAAGAGAGAGAGAGAAGAAGAGGAGAGAGAGAGAGAGAGAGAGAGAGAGAGAGAGATATGCCAAATATTTTTCTCCCCCCCTCCCTCATCTTTTCTTCTTCTTTTTCTTGACGTTCATACACTCCCCAAAAATAATTTAAAAAACTTGTGACTACATAAATACCACGAAAATACGGAGAGGAGAGGGGAGGGGAGAGAGAGAGAGAGAGAAGAGAGAGGGGAGAAGAGAGAGAGGAAGAGAGAGAATGATATTTCCTTTTTTCTTTCATCCAAAAAAATATATACAAAACCATTACTAAAAATTTGAAAAAAACAACAAACATCAATATAATCAACTTACCAGGGCAGCACGATTTTTCAAAAAGAAAATGCTTTAATAAAACAAAAAAATTAGGGCACAATCATTAGTGAAATGCATCAAAAAATCAGTGTCACCAAAACATTTTATGATAAAATTTTTAGTCATAACAAAACCAATGTAACCTATTTTCAATATATCATTATTGGTTTTGAAAAGAAGCGGGGTATCAGTTTAATATGCAGCAAAACAAAGGGGTGCCTGGTTAGTAATTTTAAATTTCCCCACTATAATAACCACTGTGAAAAAGTGTAATAGTTTTTCCCTGAAAATTCTGATTTTGGGTGCAACGGAAATATAGTGGGAAATGAATTTCCCAAACCCACACCCAAATAAGAAAGCTTTATTTAAATAGTCTATTCTAGGGGGTGGAACCTGGAATTTGGTTGAATTTCCCCCGGGGTTTTTGTTAAATCTAGACGAAGAGTTGTGGTGCAAAGCCCACACAATTTTTTTTTTCATTAAAACATTTGTTGACAGCAAAAATTTCTTTCAGCGGAAGGGCCCCCCCTTTAGAAAATCCCCCCTTTGTAAAACTGGGCGTTTTAAAAACTGCTTTAAGTGCTCTTTTTTAGACACGTAAGAGGTTTAGGCATTAGCACTAGCAGAATCAAATAGTGTTGAACAAAATTTATTTTAAGAGAGAATATGTGCATGTGGAATAATTTCCCGGGATGAAGGTTTTAAAAAATGCTTAATCCCGCACACGATATGTTTTCTGGATATTGATTTACTTTAAAATGCGAAGGTGAAAGACCAAAGAGATTTTTCAACAATGCCTAGAACCGATGGCTACCACCTTTCAAATTTTCCGATTATTGATAAAAAAAGAGGAGGCGTGGGGTATGTTTTGTCTTTTTTGCCTAGTTTTATACAAATTTTTTTTTTGTAGGGTTCAGTACATGTATTTTCATTGGGACCAAATTTTTAAGATATCGTTCTTCTGTAAAAGAGGTGAAAACAGCTTTTAATTTTGGGGAGAAGAGAGAGAGAGAGAAGAGAGGGGGAGAGGGGGAGAGAAGAGAGAGAGAGAGAGAAGAAATTTCCCCACAGTAATGAAAAGAATGTTTTTTTTTAAGCGAATTTTTAATAAACAAAAGCGCTAATGAACAAATCACAAAACACACAGAGGGCGAGGGACAAAACCTTTTCCAGACCAGAGCACAGGGAAAAATTCCACAGACCGTAGCACGGGTTTGGGGGGGCGGGGGGAAAGGGGGGGGGGGGGGATAGGGAAAACAAAGGGGGAAGGGGGGGGAAGGGGAAAGGGGGGGGGGTGGGGGGGGGGGGGGTTTTAAGAGGGGGGGGG
>JAFLJL010008198.1:78638-82903 GCA_018398815.1 Conus ventricosus | reverse complement strand
GTCTCCCACTGTGATTTTTGTTGCATCTGTACGTCTCCATCTGCCTGTCTGCATCGACTGTCTCCCCTCTGTACGTCTGCCATCTCCCCATTCTGCCACCCTGTATGTTGCATCTGCACTGTCTGCATTTGCACTTCGCCATCTTACGCGCCATCTGCACTGTCTGCCTGTCTGTCTCCCACTGCATTGTCTGCCTCTGTACTGTTGCCATCTTACTGTCTGCATCTGACGCTGCACAGCGCATCTGCACTGTCGCCATCGGCTGTCTGCCATCGCCTTCTGCATCTTACTGTCTGCATCGCATGTCTCCATCTGTACTGTCTGCATCGTATGTCTGCCACGCACGTCTGCATCTGACTGTCTGCCTCGTAGTCGCCATCTGCACTTTTGCCATCTCACCCAGCCACAAAAAAGGGGGCGGAGGGGAGGGGGGGGGAGGAGGGGAAAGGGGGGGAGGAGGGGGGAGAAGGGGGGGAGAGGGGAGGAGGAGGGGGTGGGGGGAGGGGGGAGGAGGGGGAGGAAAAAAAGAAGAGAAGAAGAAGAAAGATTTTCAAGCTGATGTTCTTTGAGCGGGAGAAAAGGGGAAGGGAAAAAAAAAAGGAAAAAAAAAAAAAAACCGTGAAGAAAAAAAAAATCGCTCGCGAAGGGATCCAGACACAGTTCGTCACCCCCGGACTTGTTGACGTCATCGAGGCTAAAATCCAAAACACGGGGCATTTCCCCTTATGTAGCATGGTCACATAAAGGGGAAGTGTCACAAAAAGGGGGGAAGGGTGCACAAAAGGGGAAGTTGACATAAAAAGGGAAAAAGGTTCTATAAAGGGAAAGGGCACAAAAAGGGGGGAAGTGTGCTCTAAAGGGGAATGGCCAAAAAGGGGGAAGTGTGCCATAAAGGGGAAAGCGCACAAAAGGGGAAAATGTGCTCATAAAGGGGAATGTCACAAAAGGGGGAAGGGGCACAAAAAGGGGAAATGCCACAAAAGGGGGAAATGTGAGTTTTGTTGTCAATGCTTATACAACCTGAATTAGGGGGGCCGGGAATAGCTCACGGGTAGAGCGCCGGACTCTAATCTTGGGATCCGGGTTTTTTGCGGATTCGAATCCCGCCGGGTCGTTTCGGACAGGGGGGTTTTTCCCCCGGGGTTAACATTTGGGTTTCCCACTCCATTTTTCCTACAGTCCCTTTGAATGAACTATAAACCCAGGTTCGGGGGGAACGCGCCACAACATCTTCACACACGCAAACCCATCACCTCTTTCGGAAAAGAAGGCCAGTTTGGGCCGTTGGTATGGGTGACTCGTTACACTGCATCCCCTGCGTGAGAAATGGAACAAGAAGGAAGCCCGGAAATTTATGAACAAAATGACCGGGTGACACGGGGAAAAACTAAAGAAGCCCATCGGCATAAACCCAGGTAGGGGACCCCGTTGTGAAACGTGTTGGGATTGTAAAGCGCCAGACTTGGCCTAAGCCGAGGGAAGGCGCTAGAAGAATTTATTAAAACTATAAAATAATAAAAAAATAATAATAAAAATAAAAAAAAAAAAAATTTTTGTGTACTTTTTTCCCCCCTCATCGCCCTGTGACCTCCCGAAAAAGTCTTTTTTTTTGTTTTTGTTTTGTTCCCTTTGGGGCTTCATAATTTAAAACAAAAACACGACTGATTTACATTTTTGCTTTGAAACGTTTTCTTTTTTTGCGTACGAGGCGTTTCCTCGGAAAAAACCCCTGTTTTTGGGGGGGAATTCTGTGTTTGACCCTATGACACACACACAACACACCACACACAACACACCACACACAAAACCACACACACACACGGCGCGCGCGCGCCGCGCGCCCCCCGGCCCCACGCACGGCACCCCCGCCGCCGCCACCACCCCCGCACCCGCACGGCCCGCACCACGCACCCACCACCACCCCCCGCACGCACGCCCACCACCCCCCACCACCACCACCACCACGCACGAAACGCCCAACGCACCACCCACCACACACCACACCAAAACCCACACACACCACACACCCCCCACACACCACCCCACACACACACAACACACACACACCACCACACACACCCCACACAACCCAAAACCACCCACCCCAAAAACACAAAACAACCACACACCCACACACCCACACCACACAACCCACATATTCCACCACACACCACACACACAACCCACACACACACCCATACCACACACACACACACACACACAACACACCACACCAAACACCACCCACACACACACCCACCCCCACACCACACACACACACCACACACAACCCACCACACCACACCACCACACACACCCACCACACCACACACCACCACACACCACCACAACACACCCACACACACACACAACACACACAACACCCCCACCACACACACACACCACCCCAAACCCCCACACACACCAACACACACCCCACCACACAAAACACACACACACACACACACACACACACACACCACACACCCACACACACTCACACACACACAACACACACACACACCACCACACACACCACCCCCACACACACCCACACACACACACCCACCACACCACAAACAACACACACACACACACCACACCACACACACACACACACACACCACACACACACACCCACAAAAAAAACAAAAACAAACGAAAAAAAAACAAAACAAAAACAAACAAAAAAACAAAACAACAAACAAACAAACAAACAACAAAACAACCGTATCCAACGTTGCCCCCCAAAGTGAAAAAAACAAAAACCCTTTAAACTCCAATGCCAACGCCACGTGTGGCTTGCTCTTTGTAATCTTATTAGCGGGCATGAAAACAAATGCACACAGCAATCCTCCCGCGTTTGCCCCTTGAATGTTTTCCCCCATAATTTAATGAGGATTATTTGTAGCTGGGGCAACTTTGGCCCGAGTGGGAAAAGAAACAAACAATGAATGGTGGGTTTTATGTAAAGATATGGGTCCACTCACTCACTCACCCCCCCCCCCCCCCCCCCCCCCATTTTTCTCTCCTTTCAATACAACGCGGGTGACGTTGAAAGAGGTGTGCGGCTGATGCTTCGATAGCGCGCACAAAGTGCGCACGCACACAACCTAACGCAGCACACACCAAAATTAGCGCGTGCATCCCCAAAAACCCCCCAACCCCGCGGCGCGCGCGGCACACACACACACCACACACACACCAACCACACACACCACCAACACACCCCCCACAAAACACGGCGCGTTGGCCCCCAACAACAACCAAGCATACACACTACACACCCAAAACACACAACACCCACCAAACACGCCGCGCGCAAGGGAAATATTTTTCCCAAAAAACTGTATCAGTAAATTTTTCCCGCCTGTCTTTCCCCAAAGTAACTCATGCCAAAACGACCCTTGACAGGAAACCCCCTCCCTCCTCCCCCCCCTCCCACCCCCCCCCCCTCCAACCCCCCCCCCCCCCCCCCCCCCTTTTGCCACTTGTTGCCATTGTCTAAATCTATCTCTGTGGCCATGGAGCAGGCCGACCCACGCGCGTGCGTTCCGACCCGGGTAGTTTTTAAACTACTACCATGAATGACGGAGTGTGCGACTGACTGGCTGCACGCGGGGCGCGCGCACGTTGGTCGTCTGCTCGCTGGGCTCTTCCTGTGTAGTAGACAGGTCTACTAGAGGTTGGCCTCGCCGCATGGTGCGTTTTGGTTGAAAACAGAGAGCGTGGTGCTGTGCCGGTACTTTCCTCTTCCTCAAGGCGCCGAATTACGGGAGGAAAATGGATTGAGTTTTTTCTCCGAAAGCCTGGTCTGTCTTTCGTCTCTTTATTTTTTGGTGATGTTCGGGGCTGCTCGGGGGGAAACGAACGACGGTTTCTCTTTTCGTTGTGCCGGCAAGTCACCGGTTTGGTCAATCAACACGTGAATGGAGAAACTCCACTCTGTTTTATCTTGGTGTGCATAATCAAGGCGTGCTTCACGCGCCTTCGGTCAGAAAATAAATTAAATCCTCATCTAAGATCATGAGCATTCAGATGAATATTTAGTTGGCATTAGATTTTTGTCAAAATCCGAACGTTTCTTTCCAGTTTTAAAAATTTTTTTAACGTCCATGGTGACTGTTAAGAGAAAGAGAAGATGGATGATTTCATCATACCTCTGCTAGGCCTGAGCCGGCGGTGAGGTTTTTCAGAGAACCTGAAACGTGTTTTGTTGGCAGTGTGGGCACTTGCTAGCACGCTCGGGTGCATGCCACTTGTGG
>JAFLJL010008198.1:68638-76138 GCA_018398815.1 Conus ventricosus | reverse complement strand
ATATCTGTTTGATCTTGTCGCCATTATCTTAATTCTGCCTGTAATTCTATATCTGTCGATCTAGGCGCCGTACTTTGATTCTGCCTGTAATTCTATATCTGTCGATCTGGTCGCGATTTTCTTAATTCTGCCTGTAATCTAATCTGTCGATCTTGTCGCCATTTTCTTAATTCTGCCTGTAATTCTATATCTGTCGATCTTGTCGCCATAATTCAATTCTGCCTGTAGTTGAACTAGTTCTAAATCTGTTGATCTTGTTACCATACTTTAATTCTATCTGTAGTTCTATATCGGTTCATCTTGTTACCATACTTTAATTCTATCTGTAGTTCCATATCGGTTGATTCTTTTACATTCTTATATCTGTCGATCTTGTTACCAACTTTAATTCTATTTTGTAGTTCTAATATGGGTTGATCTTTTTACATTCTATATCTGTCGATCTTGTTACCATACTTTAATTCAACCTATAGTTCTATATCGGTTGATCTTGTTACCATACTCTAATTCTACCTGTAATTCTATATCTGTCCGATCTTGTTACCATACTTTAATTCTATCTGTAGTTCTATATCGGTTGATCTTGTTACATTCTATATCTGTCGATCTTGTTACCATACTTTAATTTCTACCTGTATTTTCTATATCGGTTGATCTTGTTACCATACTTTAATTCTACCTGTAATTCTATATTTGTCGATCTAGTAAACCGTACATTCGGTTGTATCTGTAATTCTATATCTGTCGACTTGTCGCCATAATTCGATTCTGCCTGTAGTTCTATATCGGTTGATGTTGTTACATTCTAAAACTGTCGATCTTGTTCCCATACTTTAATTCTATCTGTAGTTCTATATCGGTTGATCTTGTTACATTCTATATTTTGTCGATCTTGTTACCATACTTTAATTTTTACATGTAGTTCTATTTCGGTTGACTTGTTACCATACTTTTAATTCTACCTGTAGTTCTATATCTGTCGATCTTGTTACCATACTTAATTCTACCTGTAATTCTATATCTGTCGATCTAGTCACCATACATGGGGTTACCTGAAAATTCTATATCTGTCGATCTAGTAACCGAAACATCGGTTGTACCTGCGATTCTATATCTGTCGATGTTGTTTACCATACTTTAATTCTATCTGTAATTCTAAAACTGTCGATCTAGATACCGTACATCCGTTGTGCCTGCGATTCTATATCTGCGATCTAGTCACCGTACATCGGTTGTACCTGCGATTTTTATACTGTCAAACTAGTCACCGTACATCGGTTGTGCCGCGATTCTTTATCTGTCGATCTAGTCACCGGCAATGGGTTGTACCTGCGTTTCTCTATCTGTCGATCTGCTCGCCATGCATTGGTTGTTTCCTGTAGCCCTGTTACTGTTGATCTTGCTGCCATGCATTTCATACATTCTACCTGTAAGTCTAATATGTCGATCTAGTCCAATACAGTGCAGCTAAGCACTACAGTAGACTACATACATGCAGCTCAGTACGACAGTAGACTACATACAGTGCAGCTCAGTAAAGACAGTAGACTACATACAGTGGGAGCTCAGTACTACAGTAACTACATACAGTGCAGCTTTTGTACTACAGTAGACTACATACAGTGCAGCTAAGCACTACAGTAGACTACATACAGTGCAGCTCTGTACTACAGAGACTACATACAGTGCAGCTCAGTACTACAGTAAAACTACATACAGTGCAGCTCTGTACTACAGTAGACTACATACAGTGCAGCTCATACGACCAGTAGACTACATACAGTGGGAGCTCAGTACTACAGTAGACACATACAGTGTAGCTCAGTACTACAGTAGACTACATACAGTGCAGCTCACACTATAGTAGACTACATACAGTGCAGCTCAACACTGCAGTAGACTACATACAGTGCTGCTCAGTACTACAGTAGACTACATACAGTGCTGCTCAGTACTACATAACTACATACAGTGCTGCTCAGTACTACAGTAGACTATATACAGTGCAGCTCAGTACTACAGTAGACTACATACAGTGCAGCTCAGTACTACAGTAGACTACATACAGTGCTGCCAGTCTACAGTAGACTACATACAGTGCGCTCAGTACTAAAAATAGACTACATACAGTGCTGCTCAGTACTACAGTAAACTACATACAGTGCTGCTCAGTACTACATAGACTACATACAGTCTGCTCAGTACTACAGTAACTAATACAGTGCAGCTCAGTACTACAGTAGACTACATAGAGTGCAGCTCAGTACAAAAATAGACTTTCAACAGTGTAGCTCAGTACTACAATAGACTACATACAGTGCTGCTCAGTACTACAAAAGACTACATACAGTGCGCTCAGTACTACAATAGACTACATACAGTGCAGCTCAGTACTACAGAGACTACATACAGTGCAGCTCAACACTGCAGTAGACTACATACAGTGCAGCTCAGTACTACAGTAACTACAAAACAGTTAGCTCAGTCTACAATAGACTACATACAGTGCTGCTCAGTACTACAGTAGACTACATACAGTGCAGCTCTGTACTACAGTAGACTACATACAGTGCAGCTCAACACTACAGTAGCCCTACATACAGTGCAGCTCAGTACTACAGTAACTACATACAGTGCAGCTCAGTACTACAGTAGACACATACAGTGCAGCTCAGTACTACAGTAGACTACATACAGTGCAGCCAGTACTACAGTAGACTACTAACAGTGCAGCTCAACACTACAGTAGACTACATACAGTGCAGCTCTGTACTACAGTAGACAACATACAGTGCAGCTCAGTACTACAATAGACTACATACAGTGCAGCTCAACACTACAATAGACTACATACAGTGCAGCTCAACACTAAAATAGACTACATACAGTGCAGCCTCAGTACTACAGTAGACTACATACAGTGCAGCTCAACACTACATACAGTAGACTACATACATGCAGCTCAGTACTACAGTAGACTACTACAGTGCAGCTCAGTACTACAATAGACTACATACAGTGCAGCTCAGTACTACAGTAACAGTAAACTAACAGTACATAACATTACAATTCAGTGCGATCCAACAAACACAGTACAGTGTCACGCAGTACACTACAACAAATTGAACGTAACACAGTGTTATGCGGTACAGTCCAATACATGTGAACGAAACCAAACACGATCTCCGCCCGTACGCTCCAGTACAAGACGGTAGCAACCATTGACAGCCGTCAGACACTGCGCAGTGATCGACAGGTCTGAATAGTGCCTACCGTTTATTCACAAGGATGTTCCATCGATTCCCGCGTTCCATGAAGGTCAGGCTTCAACGACGATGAGGTGGGAATCGGCTGTTGACGTCTTGCGTTCTCTCCCCCTCGTCTGTGTGGGAGTTCAGAGGATGAAGTGCTGACTCGTCATGCTGGTACTGGGATGAAAAAATGGCTGAGGCAGTTCGATGAATAGGGGGTCGGCGAGAATCCCCTGTTTCATTAACGAAATGAGTACACTCTCGTTGATACCGGGGTGAAATTTTGTTTGTGGGGTGCTGGTTGCCATTTTGCCAAGCCGTAGCCCCGGACCCTCCTTTTTAACCCTTCCTCGTGTCATCACCTCATTTGTCCCCCAGTGTAATCCTGCGCATGGGTCTAAAAACGTAGGGGATGTGGGTAGCGTTAATTATATAGGGACTAGTCCGCACGCAGTGACGCCCTTGATGAAACTGAAACTGAAACAAATGGGATTGCTTGCATCTTTAGTCTGTTCCTCCACCCTCCCCCCACCCAAATCCCTCCACCCCCACCCCCTCGCGCACGCAAAGACAGACAGACAAACACACAGAGACACAGACAGACAGACAGACAGACAGACAGACAAACACACACCCCACCCCACACACACACAAAACACCACACACCACACACACACACCACAAAACACACACACAAAACACACACACACACTCCCCACACACACACACACACACACATACACACCACACCACACCACACCCACACCCACACGCACGCACGCACCACACACACACACAACACACACACACACACACACACACACACACTCGCGCGCGCACCGCACGCACGCACGCACGCACGCACGCACGCACGCACGCACGCACGCACGCACGCACGCACGCACGCCCCCACACACCAAAACACACACACCCACACACACCCAACACACACACACACACACACATGGGATACCAAGGGGGGAGTGGGGGGGGGGGGGGACTCTTTCACTGTGGTTCCCCATTCGCCGTCTGAAGTTGTGTGCCAGTACTTGGCTCAGCACCCGTCTTTTTTCTCTATCTTCAACACCAAACGGTTTCTCTCTGTACTCTCTCTCTCTCTCACTCTCTCTCTCTCTCCCCCTCCCCTCTCCCTTTTCTTTTCTCTCCTCTCTCTCTCTCCCCTCCCCCTCTCTTTGTGTGTGGTGTGTGTGGTGTGGGTGTTGCGCGTGCGTGCGTGCGTGTGGGTGCATGTGTAAGAGTGTGTGTGTGAATGTGTAAAGTGAGTGAAGTGAGTGAGTGTGTGTGGGTGTGTGTGTGTGTGTGTGTGTGTGTGGTGTGTGTGTGTGTTGTGGCAGACCTTTCCTACGAAGTTTGTGTAAACCCAACCCACCTCCCCCTCCCACACACATACACACTTTTTTCTCTCCTCACAATTAAGAATCGATTTTGCAATGTCAATGTTCCAAACCCCCCCCCCACCCACGCTACAACGCACAGTCACGGGTTTTTTTTTTTCCCGTATTTGCCTCCCCAACCGCTACTGCCCCCGTCCCCACCCCCTCAATACCCCACCCCGTCCCCACTCCCTCAATACCCACCCCCGTCCCCCACTCCCCAATACCCACCCGTCCCCACTTCCCTCAATACCCCCGTCTCCTCCCTCAGTCCACCCTTTTATTATTTTTTTTCTTCATCGACGGATTTTATTGTGGGCATCGTTAGAATAGTATCTGTCAACACTTTGTGAAATTTAAAAATTTTTTTTTAAAAAAAAGTGTTATTTCTCTTTAAGGATTAATTAAACTTTGTCGTGTATGGCCCACTTACTGGCGGCAGATTGATACCCGTTTAGCACGTGCCGTTCAGCAATGGGCGACACCGTTTAAGTGCACAGTGGCGTAGACATGGCGTATACATACCGATCTACACTAATGTTAGCTATCAGAATTCAGTTTATACATTCCAATCCAAAACTAAAATTAGCTAACAGAATTCAGTTTATACATTCCAATCTAAAACTAATCATAGCTAACAGAATTAAAATTTATACATACCAATCAAAACTAAAACTTAGCTCTCAAATTTAATGTATACTTACCAATCTAAAGCTAATCTTAGCTATCAGAATTTTAATGTAACATACCAATCTAAAGCTAACCTTAGCTATCAGAAATTTAATGTATACAACCAATCTAAAGCTAATCTTTGCTAATCAGAATTTAATGTATACATACCAATCTAAAACTAATCTTAGCTATCAGAATTTAATTGATAACCCAACTAAAAGTCTTGTACAGAATTTTTTTGTATAAAACTTAACCAATTAAAAAACCGGGGAAACCCGGGCCTTGTCAAAAAAAAAAGGTTTATTAAAAAAATTTCTTCAGGCAAAAGTTGGAAAAAACAGGGAAAAAACAGCCCAAGTTGTCACATAAAAACAAACAAAACAAAAAATAAAACCCCAAAAAACCCAACAACAAAAACACAGGGCCCACACAACACACACACACACCACCCCCACCAAACACCCCACCCCCCCCCCCCCACACACACCACCAACACTCCCCCCCCCCCCCACCACACACACACCACCCCCCCCCCCCCCACACACACACTAAATCACACACTACACCATGCAGCACCCACCCACCAACACACCACCACACACACACAAACACACACAAAACCCCACACACACTGCATAAACCCCTGGCGATTTTCACAAAAACCCCAACATAAAACACATTCATCGCCACACACCACCCAACCACACACCCGCACACCACCACAACACCCAAAAACACAACACACACACACACACACACACACACACACACCCCACCAAAACACACACCCCTCGCACAGCATGTATGCGCTTAACGATCCAGATAAAAAACATTCTAACTTGTAACAATTTCCATGGGGGTGAAAGAAGAGAGAAAGAAGGAAAAAGGGGGAGAGGGAGAGAGAAAAGGGTGAATAAAAGAGAGAGAAGAGAAGAGAGAAACGATAACGAAAACGAAATTATTCAAAAAGGCCACAGCCCCAATTTGAAGGGGGTTTTGACATATAACTGATGAAAAAAAATACAAAATAATATACAAGACTTAAAACAAAATTCAAGTCAATAGCTCCTCCCTTAAAGGGTTTTATAAAATTTTGAAGCTAGATCACCAACAACTTTCTCATTCTTGACGCAAAAGCAAGACAAGCCTGAAAAAAGAGGGGGCGAAAATATTTCAAAGGGAATATATTTTTTGTCCTTAAATCTGAAAGAAAAAAGGACAAACAAATGAAAATGAATTTTCGTTCTCAGGGGCAGACTTCCCAAATGGCTAAAACATCTAATTCTGTAGAAATTTGAAACGTTGCCTTGTAAGCAAACGATACACCCAATCTAAACTTAAATTGGCAGATCGAAAAAATTAAAATTCATCGACGATAAGGTTCCGCTTCCATTACCTGATTTGTCTTTAGAAATCGAAAAAAAAAAATCTTCACTTTTTTAATATGCTATTCCCCCTTTTGCAAGTTACAAACAATAAATTCCGCTTAAAAACAAAAAAAAGCTTTAAAACCATCCCCCCTCTTTTTAACCAAACAAAAGAAACCCATAACTACAAAGACATTTGAACGAAGGGCCCAATTGATTTTACCCCAGAATCTAAATCAAAACATACTTTGTCTTTTTCAGGTAATCGTGTTTCCCCCCTACGCGGCTTAAAGGGGCCCAAAAAACTAATACTTTCCAATGAATTTCTAAATGGGATATCTGCCAAGCCACCATAAAACCAAAACTTAGGGGTTTTGTCAAACCACATGCAAAAAGCGTTTCATGCAAATAAATGTAATTTTCGATTTAATTACACATAAAATCCGTGGCTCACTAATGCAATAAACGGCGCATTTGTATCCCTGCCCCCCCTATACAAATAAATCCCCTACACAAAAAAACCCCGAAAGGGCCCCGGCCTCGCGCATGCTCAGAACATCCTCTTTTTTTCGGCAGCCATTTTTCCCCCTTAAGCCGCGTGTAAAACGGACATAAATTTTTGATTTTCCCCGCAATCGATCGATTGTTGTTGCTTTCGTTTGGGGTCCTTGCTTTTGTTTTCATAAGGGCGAAACGATTTTAACGGTGAAGGCGGATTTTTGGGGGTTTTTTTTTTTTAGGCCCCCCCAGGAAAATTTTTTTAAAGGAAAAGGGGTTTCGTTTTTTTCGATCCCCACCCATTTTCCCCCCCGGGGG
>JAFLJL010008198.1:60000-67638 GCA_018398815.1 Conus ventricosus | reverse complement strand
ACGCATTTGAATTCTGGCATAAGTATTCACAGATATCTGGAGAAAAAAAACCGTGTTTAATCTGTAATATGTGGGGAAGAAACAAAAAATTGAATTTTTTTAAAGTAAGAAAGAAAGGCAAAAAAGGAAGGAAGTCACATAAACCTTGCGCTGTCAGAAAAAAATTGTTTCAGAAATTTGGTTTGTATTAGGTCTAAAAATAACTCAAACCCAATTTGGAAAGCTATAAACATTCTTACACGTAAAAAGTTAGACAAAACAAGTGCAGTTCCGAATGGGATTTCCGCTGATGTTTTTAATCACCATATTCCTAAAACTGCCGGCCACACATTTACAGAATGATAGATCTGATATAAATGAACTAGAACTTCTAAACGGTTTGTGGGAGTCAAAAACCATCAAAGCAGAATTAGTAGTTCCTACATTAACTATGTATTTTTAAATTTGTTAATTTTGTACATTTGGAATAGACCGGTACTTGTGGTTTTGACGATGTACATGGAAAAATTCTAAAATTTATAGCTCCACCCAAGATTGACGCCTTGAGTTATTGTATGTAATCTTTGTATTGATGTGGGTTACTTTCCTGATATTCTCAAGCAAACCAAAATAATGCCATTCTTTAAACCTGGGTATGGAACAGGTCCTTCGCTTTATAGACCCAGTTGTCCTGTATTTATTTTTTATTCTACGCCAAAAGAAAAACATATTAATAAATAGCCTCCCTCAAGCCTCATTTTGCAAAAGACGTCTCGCTGTTACATGACCAGTCTGGACTCAGAGCCAACCTAGCCAACCATTCTTACCACCCATCACTGACAACTTTTCTTCACCAAAGCTTAGCATAATAGAGGTGATTTAAAGTTCACTGGGGTCCTTCTATTTAGTGATTTTGCAAAGCATTTGATGCTAATATTAACAAAATTTAGAAATAGAGGGGTTAATTACCGCCAAGGACATAGACAAAGTGCAGACAAGTTTTGTGTGTCTGTGTCCTTGGCGGTAACTAACTCCCTCTCTTTCTGTCTATGTCCTTGGCGGTAACTAACCCCCTCTCTTTCTGTCTATGTCCTTGGCGGTAACTAACCCCCTCTCTTTCTGTCTATGTCCTTGGCGGTAACTAACCCCCTCTCTTTCTGTCTATGTCCTTGGCGGTAACTAACCCCCTCTCTTTCTGTCTATGTCCTTGGCGGTAACTAACCCCCTCTCTTTCTGTCTATGTCCTTGGCGGTAACTAACCCCCTCTCTTTCTGTCTATGTCCTTGGCGGTAACTGACCCCCCTCTCTTTCTGTCTATGTCCTTGGCGGTAACTAACCCCCTCTCTTTCTGTCTATGTCCTTGGCGGTAACTGACCCCCTCTCTTTCTGTCTGTCCTTGGCGGTAACTAACCCCCTCTCTTTCTGTCTGTGTCCTTGGCGGTAACTGACCCCCTCTCTTTCTGTCTGTGTCCTTGGCGGTAACTAACCCCCTCTTTTCTGTCTATGTCCTTGGCGGTAACTGACCTCCTCTCTTTCTGTCTATGTCCTTGGCGGTAACTAACCCCCTCTCTTTCTGTCTATGTCCTTGGCGGTAACTGACCCCCTCTCTTTCTGTCTGTGTCCTTGGCAGTAAACTAACCCCTCTCTTTCAGTCTGTGTCCTTGGCGGTAACTGACCCCCTCTCTTTCTGTCTGTGTCCTGGCGGTAACTAACCCCCTCTCTTTCTGTCTGTGTCCTTGGCGGTAACTGACCCCCCTCTCTTCTGTCTGTGTCCTTGGCGGTAACTAACCCCCTCTCTTCTGTCTGTGTCCTTGGCGGTAACTAACCCCCTCTTTCTGTCTGTGTCCTTGGCGGGTAACTTCCCCCTCTCTTTCTGTCTGTGTCCTTGGCGGTAACTAACCCCTCTCTTTCTGTCTGTGTCCTTGGCGGTAACTAACCCCCTCTCTTTCTGTCTGTGTCCTTGGCGGTAACTAACCCCCTCTCTTTCTGTCTGTGTCCTTGGCGGTAACTGACCCCCTCTCTTTCTGTCTGTGTCCTTGGCGGTAACTAACCCCCTCTCTTTCTGTCTGTGTCCTTGGCGGTAACTAACCCCCTCTCTTTCTGTCTGTGTCCTTGGCGGTAACTAACCCCCTCTCTTTCTGTCTATGTCCTTGGCGGTAACTAACCCCCTCTCTTTCTGTCTGTGTCCTTGGCGGTAACTAACCCCCTCTCTTTCTGTCTGTGTCCGTGGCGGTAACTAACCCCCTCTCTTTCTGTCTGTGTCCGTGGCGGTAACTAACCCCCTCTTTCTGTCTGTGTCCTTGGCGGTAACTAACCCCCTCTCTTTCTGTCTATGTCCGTGGCGGTAACTAACCCCCTCTCTTTCTGTCTGTGTCCGTGGCGGTAACTAACCCCCTCTCTTTCTGTCTGTGTCCTTGGCGGTAACTAACCCCCTCTCTTTCTGTCTATGTCCTTGGCGGTAACTAACCCCCTCTCTTTCTGTCTGTGTCCTTGGCGGTAACTAACCCCTCTCTTTCTGTCTATGTCCTTGGCGGTAACTAACCCCCTCTCTTTCTGTCTATGTCCTTGGCGGTAACTAACCCCTCTCTTTCTGTCTGTGTCCTTGGCGGTAACTAACCCCCCTCTCTTTCTGTCTATGTCCTTGGCGGTAACTAACCCCCTCTCTTTCTGTCTGTGTCCTTGGCGGTAACTAACCCCTCTCTTTCTGTCTGTGTTCTTGGCGTAACTAACCCCTCTCTTTCTGTCTATGTCCTTGGCGGTAACTAACCCCCTCTCTTTCTGTCTGTGTTCTTGGCGGTAACTAACCCCCTCTCTTTCTGTCTGTGTCCTTGGCGGTAACTGACCTCCTCTCTTTCTGTCTGTCCGTGGCGGTAACTGACCTCCTCTCTTTCTGTCTGTCCGTGGCGGTAACTAACCCCCTCTCTTTCTGTCTATGTCCTTGGCGGTAACTAACCCCCTCTCTTTCTGTCTGTGTCCTTGGCGGTAACTAACCCCCTCTCTTTCTGTCTGTGTCCGTGGCGGTAACTAACCCCCTCTCTTTCTGTCTGTGTCCGTGGCGGTAACTAAACCCCCTCTCTTTCTGTCTGTGTCCTTGGCGGTAACTAACCCCCTCTCTTTCTGTCTATGTCCGTGGCGGTAACTAACCCCCTCTCTTTCTGTCTGTGTCCGTGGCGGTAACTAACCCCCTCTCTTTCTGTCTGTGTCCTTGGCGGTAACTAACCCCCTCTCTTCTGTCTATGTCCTTGGCGGTAACTAACCCCTCTCTTTCTGTCTGTGTCCTTGGCGGTAACTAACCCCCTCTCTTTCTGTCTATGTCCTTGGCGGTAACTAACCCCCTCTCTTTCTGTCTATGTCCTTGGCGGTAACTAACCCCCTCTCTTTCTGTCTGTGTCCTTGGGGGTAACTAACCCCCTCTCTTTCTGTCTATGTCCTTGGCGGTAACTAACCCCCTCTCTTTCTGTCTGTGTCCTTGGCGGTAACTAACCCCTCTCTTTCTGTCTGTGTTCTTGGCGGTAACTAACCCCCTCTCTTTCTGTCTATGTCCTTGGCGGTAACTAACCCCCTCTCTTTCTGTCTGTGTTCTTGGGGGTAACTAAACCCCCTCTCTTTCTGTCTGTGTCCTTGGCGGTAACTGACCTCCTCTCTTTCTGTCTGTCCGTGGCGGTAACTGACCTCCTCTCTTTTGTCTGTCCGTGGCGGTAAACTAACCCCCTCTCTTTCTGTCTATGTCCTTGGCGGTAACTAACCCCCTCTCTTTCTGTCTGTGTCCTTGGCGGTAACTGACCCCCTCTCTTTCTGTCTGTGTCCTTGGCGGTAACTAACCCCCTCTCTTTCTGTCTGTGTCCTTGGCGGTAACTAACCCCCTCTCTTTCTGTCTGTGTCCTTGGCGGTAACTGACCCCCTCTCTTTCTGTCTGTGTCCTTGGCGGTAACTAACCCCCTCTCTTTCTGTCTGTGTCCTTGGCGGTAACTGACCCCCTCTCTTTCTGTCTGTGTCCTTGGCGGTAACTAACCCCCTCTCTTTCTGTCTGTGTCCTTGGCGGTAACTGACCCCTCTTTTTTCTGTCTGTGTTCTTGGCGGTAACTAACCCCCTCTCTTTCTGTCTGTGTCCTTGGCGGTAACTGACCTCCTCTCTTTCTGTCTGTCCGTGGCGGTAACTGACCTCCTCTCTTTCTGTCTGTCCGTGGCGGTAACTAACCCCCTCTCTTTCTGTCTATGTCCTTGGCGGTAACTAACCCCCTCTCTTTCTGTCTGTGTCCTTGGCGGTAACTGACCCCCTCTCTTTCTGTCTGTGTCCTTGGCGGTAACTAACCCCCTCTCTTTCTGTCTGTGTCCTTGGCGGTAACTAACCCCCTCTCTTTCTGTCTGTGTCCTTGGCGGTAACGACCCCCTCTCTTTCTGTCTGTGTCCTTGGCGGTAACTGACCCCCTCTCTTTCTGTCTGTGTCCTTGGCGGTAACTGACCCCCTCTCTTTCTGTCTGTGTCCTTGGCGGTAACTAACCCCCTCTCTTTCTGTCTGTGTCCTTGGCGGTAACTAACCCCCTCTCTTTCTGTCTGTGTTCTTGGCGGTAACTAACCCCCTCTCTTTCTGTCTGTGTCCTTGGCGGTAACTAACCCCCTCTCTTCTGTCTGTGTCCTTGGCGGTAATTAACCCCCTCTCTTTCTGTCTGTGTCCTTGGCGGTAATTAACCCCCTCTCTTTCTGTCTGTGTCCTTGGCGGTAATTAACCCCTCTCTTTCTGTCTAGGGTCCGTGGCGGTAACTAACCCCCTCTCTTTCTGTCTGTGTCCGTGGCGGTAACTAACCCCCTCTCTTTCCAAATTTTGCTTCATTTTCCGCCCTCACTCACTCCGTTTTGAAACTTAATATTCACAAATTGTTATTGAAAAAAAAAAGGTCTGTCTGTGTAAATTTTCCATTCACGTTCTTTCTTTCATGTAAAATCGTCTCTTTCTAATCGTCAATAAGTAACAAGCATTCCAGATCTTTACCACAAAAATTTGGTGTGCAACAAGGGTAAGTTCTTGATCATTTTTTTTCTTTTCTTTTTCTTTTTTAACTCCATGCAAGTGATCTGCCCTCGCTTATCAAAAGCTTCTGCGAGCTCTTTGAAGATGGTGCTTACTGTAACCAATTTGATCTAAATCAATTATCCATTTAATCACACAAAAATGTTGATTAATTCGTGAACTGGATTAAACTTAACAGCCTATACTTAAACCAACAGAAAGCAAAGTTTATGGTTATAGCTTCTGACAGAGATGATAAAGTCTAACTTCGGTTATACCCTTTATTTGACAAACGGCTTGAAGAAGTCAGCACTGTCAAAATTTTGGGAGTCATATTATATAAAGATCTCATGTGGTCATCCCATATTAGTTGTAGACAGAAACGTGCATTGCAAAAAATCTTTCAGCTTTCTAAAAATTAACAACTTTTTGAATATAAACACACGTAAGCACTTCTACCACGCGTATATTAGGTCATTTATTGATTATGCCTCCCTTATCATACGAACTTCTTCCCTTATCATACGAACTTCGGTACAATACAAAAAAACAATGCTGTATAGAACTGTAAATGATTATGCACCTTCAACCGCAAATTTTCCTCTCAACCAATCAAAGTAGGGCAATCACATACTTATCCGTAAACCAGAAATGATCTCTCTAAACCAGTTTTGTCCACTCAGGTGAAACGCTTTCGATTTCTCTTCTAATGGATATTAAACAAAAAGGTAGAACATGTTCTATTAATGCAGCCGACCAAAAAAAGTTATTTCAAACAATTAGACATAATACATTAACAGCAGTTAATTATTCTTTCATCATCATCATAAAACAACGCTATCTCGTAATCCTGAAAATAGCTGTTCGTAATCTAAAAAAAAGTGCTGTGGGCAGGTTCTATTTATATGGAGGTATACTTTTTTCTTGTTTAGTTATTCTATGTGCCTCTGTGTGTGTGTGTGCGTACGGCGTGCGTGTGTGTGTGTGTGTGTGTGTGTGTGTGTGTGTGTGTGTGTGTGTGTGTGTGTGTGTGTGTGTGTGCGTGCGTACGTACGTGCGTGCGTGCGTGCGTGCGTGCGTGCGTGCGTGCGTGATGCGTGCGAGCGTGTGAGCGTGCGTGCACGCGCGCATGTCTGTCGACTTGCCTGCCTGCCTGCCTGTCTGACTCTCTGTCTGTCTGTCTATTTGTCTGTCTGTGTCTGTATCTGTGTAACACATGCTGTAATTGCTATATGCCCAATCTTCCATCTACCACGGTATGTTAAATTGATTTGTCTGCTTTTGGTTCGAGTTTTAACTTCTGTCTTAATGAATCAAATCATGCTGGGTAATGAAGATTGTTAATTGTGTCTCTTTTCCTGTTATAAGCGAATTTGATTTTGCGTTATTTCAGCTTTGTGTAGATTTTAACTTCCTTCATTCCATAAATCATGTTAGTGTAGGCGTTAAAATGTACACAAGTGCTTTTTTTTTCTATTGTTAGTAAATTGAATGTTGCATTATTCTATTTTTTTAGGTTTGATGTTTTTTGTTTTTTTTACCTCTTAAAATTATGTTGATGTTGGAACTCATGAGAACACGATGGGCGATTGTTTTCTGCTAGTAGTCCTCTGGATGTTAAATCACACCCTCTACTTCCGATCCCATACTTTTCTCTTTAGATGATACTAGTGTACAAGCTGACGTATACACGACAAAACTGCTGTATTTCTATGTTGATCGTAGACTAGACGATTAAATCATCCTACTCAGCCTTAATTCGATGTTTACCGTTTTTCCTCCTAAAAACATGTTGGTGTTAGTTGATGTTGTATATGTTCAACACATCAAAGTGTTGGGACTTGCACGATGTGAGACATAAACACTTTGCAGCACACTCCATGAAAACTTTGTTCAGAGATGTCCCACCTGATATGATCTTTGAGTTTCTAAAAGAGATCAATAATTTTTCATCTTATCTAAGATTTTACGAAAGAAAGGTTTTTAACGAAGTTTCTGGCGCGTTTTTAGACGGTGTATTTGAAAAAGATGTGTGAATGGTGGGTTTTTTGTTTTGTTTGTGGACTTGTGAGTTGATTTTAACGTGGTGACAGCCCTGATATGGCCCTTTGCGGTCGGCTGGGCTATAAGTAACGTTACCTTACCTTACCTTATGTTCAACACAACGGTTTTTTTTCTCTCTCTCTTTTACTCTGATGATGGTGCATCGGATATTAAATTACGCTATAAACAATAAACAAGTAGGCTAACTCTTGATCCCATAAGAAAACCTAACATAGAGCAACTTTTATGTAAGACTGGCACGGCTTTTTAAACTTGAATAAAGTCAGACAAATACAAAAACGAAAACGAACAATCTAATAGTGGGGTGGGGGGTGGAGGGGGGGGGGGGGGGGGGGAGGGAGGGGGGACAAGCGCAGGCCAACAACCCCTCCGTCATCACACTAATGACGTGGCAAAGATTTGAACTCAAGGGAGCGGGGAGGGGGGGAGGGGTTGTTGAAGATGAAGAAAATGGGAACATAAAATTAAGAAAATATATTTTAAATATGAAAACTCTTCACTAGCTGCCTGAGGGAACCATCGTAACCCCTCTCAAAGGCAGATCTATTTGCATTGCCTGCTCCGAGGCCTTTCGTTCGCTGGATCGG
>JAFLJL010008198.1:45000-55000 GCA_018398815.1 Conus ventricosus | reverse complement strand
GAAGGACTTCAGTCTTGTCCTTCTATGTGAAGGACTTCAGCCTTGTCTTTCTATGTGAAGGACATCAGCCTTGTCTTTCTATGTGAAGGACTTCAGTCTTGTCTTTCTATGTGAAGGACTTCAGCCTTGTCTTTCTATGTGAAGGACGTCAGTCTTGTCTTTCTATGTGAAGGACGTCAGCCTTGTCTTTCTATGTGAAGGACTTCAGTCTTGTCCTTCTATGTGAAGGACTTCAGCCTTGTCTTTCTATGTGAAGGACGTCAGCCTTGTCTTTCTATGTGAAGGACGCCAGTCTTGTCTTTCTATGTGAAGGACGTCAGCCTTGTCTTTCTAATGTGAAGGACTTCAGTCTTGTCCTTCTATGTGAAGGACTTCAGCCTTGTCTTTCTATGTGAAGGACGTCAGCCTTGTCTTTCTATGTGAAGGACGTCAGCCTTGTCCTTCTATGTGAAGGACGTCAGCCTTGTCTTTCTATTTTGAAGGACTTCAGTCATTGTCCTTCTATGTGAAGTACTTCAGCCTTGTCTTTCTATGTGAAGGACGTCAGCCTTGTCTTTCTATGTGAAGGACTTCAGTCTTGTCCTTCTATGTGAAGGACTTCAGCCTTGTCTTTCTATGTGAAGGACGTCAGCCTTGTCTTTCTATGTGAAGGACTTCAGTCTTGTCATTCTATGTGAAGGACTTCAGCCTTGTCCTTCTATGTAAAGGACGTCAGCCTTGTCTTTCGATGTGAAGGACGTCAGCCTTGTCTTTCTATGTGAAGGACGTCAGTCTTCTTTCTATGTGAAGGACTTCAGTCTTGTCTTTCTATGTAAGGACGTCAGCCTTGTCTTTCTATGTGAAGGACGTCAGCCTTGTCTTTCTATGTGAAGGACGTCAGTCTTGTCTTTCTATGTGAAGGACTTCAGTCTTGTCTTTCTATGTGAAGGATTTCAACCTTTGTCTTTCTATGTAAAGGAATTCAGGGTTGTCTTTCTATATGAGGACTTCAGCCTTGTCTTTCTATGTGAAGGACGTCAGTCTTGTCCTTCTATGTGAAGGACGTCTGTGACGTCAGCCTTGTCTTTCTATGTGAAGGACTTCAGCCTTGTCTTTCTATGTGAACAACATCAGTGTTGTCCTTCTATGTTGAGACGTCACCTTGTATTTCTATGTGAAGGACGTCAGTGTTATCTATCTACGTGAAGGGCTTCAGGGCTGTCTTTCTATGTGAAGGGCATCAAGAGTATCTTTCTATTGAGGGACTTCAGCCTTGTTTTTCTATGAGAACAAAATCAGCCGTGTCTTTCTATGTGAAGGACTTCAGCCTTGTCTACCGGGTTTAAAGGACTTCAGTCTTGTCTTTCTATATGAGGGACTTCAGCCTTGTCTTTCTATGTAAACAAGATCAGCCTTGTCTTTCTATGTGAAGGATTTGTCTTGTCTTTCCATGTGAAGAAATTCAGTCTTGTCTTTCTATGTGAAGACACGTCAGCGTTGTCTTTCTATGTAAACAAGATCAGCCTTGTCTTTCTATGTGAAGGACTTCAGCCTTGTCTTTCTATGCGAAGGACATCAGCCTTAACTTTCTAAGTTAAGGACTCAAGTCTTGTCTTGCTAAGTGGAAGATGCCAGTGTTGTCTTGCTAAGTGGAAGACGCCAGTGTTGTCTTCCTAAGTGGAAGACGCCAGTGTTGTCTTGCTAAGTGGAAGACGCCAGTGTTGTCTTGCTAAGTGGAAGACGTCAGTGTTGTCTTGCTAAGTGGAAGACGTCAGTGTTGTCTTGCTCAGTGGAAGACGCCAGTCTTGTCTTGCTAAGTGAAAGACGCCAGTGTTGTCTTGCTAAGTGGAAGACGTCAGTGTTGTCTTGCTAAGTGGAAGACGTCAGTGTTGTCTTGCTAAGTGGAAGACGCCAGTCTTGTCTTGCTAAGTGGAAGACGCCAGTGTTGTCTTGCTAAGTGGAAGACTCCAGTGTTGTCCCTCCAAGTGAAGGACTTTAGCTTTGTTGAACTCAATGGGGGACTGTAGTCTTGTACAGTGTGTGTAGAGGGGCATTGAATGCCTGTGATCTTGATGCAGAAATTATTGTCATTGCTAAGTCAGTGAGCAAAACGTGTAGCGGATTGTGGTGAACTTAGGACGACGAAGCCTGTTTGTGATTCCTCTCAAATCTGGTGAGAGAAAGCCGTGAATATCCAGCTTCTTAACCGTGCTATTATTAGATTATCATTTTGAATACTGATATAGCTCCTGTCCTCGGCTGGAGACCAAACTCTAGAGAGAGGGTGGAGAGGGTGTTGTGGCGAATGACGTGGCCAAACCATGCCATCTTCCGTCGTTTGACGGTTGCCAGAAGTGGTTCGTGAGGCCCAGCTAGGTTAGTGACCAGGTTCCGCACATAATCATTGGCCTTGTGTTCTTTGTAGGAGATGCGGAGTGGCACCTGGTCTCAAACGCCTGGATTCTTCTGTCTGTTTCGGTCATCAGTGTCCATGTCTCGCAACCATATAACAGGATGGAGACCACTAGTGACTTGTAGAGCCGGAATTTTGTGTGGAATTTGATGTTGCTCTTCCACACTCTGCTCAGTCTGGCCATCGCTGCTGATGCGGAGTGGATCCTGCTTCGGATTTCTCCTGTGCAGGTGCCATCTTTGGACAGGGTTGCTCCCAAGTACCTGAAGCTGGTTACTTCTTCCAGGGGCTCACCATTCATTCCCCGTGACAGTACTCGGGTTTCCATGTTCACACGTCTTGAGCTTTGTGTAGAGTGTGACACCATTCATCCTGACATCCTTCTTCATAGGATTCGGGACGTTGTTAATTTCAAAGACCTTGAAGATCCTGAAGAATTCAGTCCCTGTCTGGAACACGCCCAGTTCTGAACGACCGACGAAGGAAGAAGCTCAGGGCTGGACGATAGCGGGGCACCCGCAACAGGAGACGCTGCCACCTGCCTGGTCGTGACGACAGCAATAGCAGCTCGGATACGACTTGTCGATTTGAGCTTTTCCCCAGTTTGACTACCCCCCCCCCCTATCCCCGCACCCCCTCCCCTCTTTCCCCTGCCCAACCCCCCTTTGCCTTCCCTTCTTTGATAAGTGACCCCGCGAAAACATTGATGAAGAAACACTGTGTTTGTCTGTTTGAAAGAGAGAGAGAGAGAACACAACATAACAGCAGAGAACACAACAGAATGTCCATTTGAAAAGGTGTGAACAATGACAGTGAATATATGATACAAATATGAATTATACGGTCATCCCAACAAAAGCATGAGAACTGGATCAAACGTAAAACTGAAAAAAAAAGTTTAACAACTTATAAAGAAAAAAATCATGGAAACTCGAGAGACAAAATAATGATATTCGCACATTTACAGACTCAATTCACAACATTTAGAAAGAGAGGGGGTTAGTTACCGCCAAGGATATAGACAAACAAAGTACAGGACAATTCACACACACACACACACACACACACACACACACACACACACACACACACACACACACACACACGCGCGCGCGCGCGCGCGCGCGCACACGCACACACACACACACACACACAGAGAGAGAGAGAGAGAGAGAGAGAGAGAGAGAGAGAGAGAGAGAAGAGGGGGGGAGAGAGAGAGAGAGAGAGAGAGAGAGAGAGAGAGAGAGAGAGAGAGAGAGAGAGAGATTATATTTGTGCAATTGCAACGCTTGTGGTAAAAAGTGGTAACCATAGCATATGTGTTTATTTGCTTCACCCAGTGGTTCAAAACCGATCAAGAGTGTATTAGCAAAACCAGCAGAAAAAGCAACTGATAATCACTGTCTTTGTGTATTTGCAGCGCCTATGGTTTAAAAAGGTGATACGCAGTATTTGTGTATTTGCCACACCCGTGGTAGATTAAAAAAAAAAGTTGTACACACTATAATTGTGTATTTGCCAAAGATGTGAGAAAAAGAAAAGTAATTAACATTACATTTTGTATTTGCCACACCTGTGGTAAAAACAAAATATCATGACCACTATACTGTGCATTCGCCATGCCTGTGGTTAAAAAAAAAAAAAGACAAGCGCTACATTGTGTATTTGCCATATCTGTGATGAATAGGCAGTAGACACAACATTGTCTAGACTCCGCATTGTTCCCACCGAGAAGAAAAGGGCCTATACTGCTCAAAATCTGCTAAGGATTCTTTTTGGTAACCTCACAGAAAGAAGAGTAAATACATTTGGAAAACTGGGCGCGTTTCTAATACAGCCGAATACAGTATTGGAACGGAAGCCGTATGTGTTGTCCTGTTCGCATCCTTCTTCTGTGGTGTTCATCCCATCCTGAATAAACTTTTAAGTCTCATGGCTGTTAATTCGAACACATTTGAAAAGTTATTGATAACGCACCGCAAAAAACAACAACAAACAAACAAACAAAAAAAACCGTAGACAAACGAATCACAAGACAAAACACGACGCGTTTCGACCTCTTAGGTCTTTTCCAGGCAAGATACACAACACTCAGGACAACGAAAATGAACGAGCAATCATTTATCTTCATCCAAATCGGATTTCAAATTTGTTAACATTTCCGTCTGCAATCGACTCACTTGGCTACAGGGGCTAATTCGAAATTGATTTCTTGAAACCAAACTGCAAGTGGTATATTAACCTGGTCAAGCTGACCCAGTTATCTATATTTACCATCCTCTCCACCACACGTATGGCGAGGGGAGATAATAATTATGCTTAAAAACTAGATAGAATGAATAACTTTTCTTTTTTTGATGGAGGGAACGCGAGGGGGGATAATAATTTAGGAGGATTCAGCGCAAGGAAGAAGGCGTTGAATGAGAACGAGCCTTCTTCCTTGCGCTGAACCCTAAGCGATCTGAAGCGATCAAAGCTAAGTGAATTTTCGTTGTTTTATTCGTTTATGTATCACCCGAGGAAGACCTAAGAGGTCGAAACGCGTCTTGTTTTGTCTTGTGACTCGTTTGTCCACGTTCTCTGGGCGGTTCGCTAACATTTATTTAAGATTTGTTTAGATTTCCGCCTGCAGTCGTCTCGCTTTGCAACGTAAAGAAAGTTCATCCACGTTTAGCTTAACCTCAACACACATATGAAAATTCAATATCGGGCTCATCTATGGCATGGGAAAAGACTAGAATCACTTGAATGATTCAAACAAATTAAAAACGATTTGACTCGCATCAGAACAAAACAAAACATACTGCCAAGGGTGAAATTTATAGACGGTAGCTTCCTAAAACTTAAGATGTGAAAAAAAATCCAAGGGTTGTGCCTAGATTCAGCAGGCGCGCGCGTTCATTTTTCCCATGCAGACAAAAAGAAATGAATTCGTTAAAAAAAAAAAAAAAAAAGAAGGAAAGAACGTACTGGGAAAAAAAGGCGATTCTACTGAAAACTGACCACGTGTCAAAGTGAATCTCATCACATTCCAAACTTAATCACTGCAAAGGTCGCAGAGGTACTGCTCCCCAGGATCGCCAGCACAGAGAACATGGACCCATACTTCACATGTCTGACGCTGTATCATGTCTTTCTCTCGCGACTCTTGGCACAAAACACACAGCCAATTGTTTCCAAAGTTTCCACTCTGCTCGAGTCTTTTGGCACTCTTTTTTTTTTTTTGGATTTTGTGTTCTGTTCCTTCTGTTCTGTTCTTGTGTTCTACTTGATTTTTCTTTTTTCGATTGCACGAGTCACGTGCCTTTTCACTCTCTCGTTTTGACGTTCTCTCTGTTGCCGTTATGAGAGACGCTTTATAAGGGATAGAGGTAAGGATTACAGACTTGCTCCTTTTACAGCTCCTTTTCAGGAGACTGGGTTCCCTTGTTGGCACAGGGGATATATCTGAATGGAAAGTCTTTTGGCTGACTGACAGCCATTGTTCCCGTTGGGAGAAGGATCCTGGCCTGTCTGGTCTGGGGTGGCAAGTTGTCCAGTTTGGTGTGAGGACGAAAGGCCTGAGACTCCTGCCTGCTGACCTTCTGCTCTCTGTTTGAGGCTGCTGGCCTGGGTGGTCCTCACAGGTAGACTGTTGGCCTGGGTGGTCCTCACAGGTAGACTGTTGGCCTGGGTGGTCCTCACAGTAGACTGTTGGCCTGGGTGGTCCTCTCAGGTAGACTGTTGGCCTGGGGGGTCCTCACAGGTAGACTGTTGTCATGGGTGGTCCTCACAGGTAGGCTGTTGGTCTGGGTGGTCCTCACAGGTAGGCTGTTGGTCTGGGTGGTCCTCACAGGTAGACTGTTGTCATGGGTGGTCCTCACAGGTGGACTGTTGTCATGGGTGGTCCTCACAGGTAGACTGTTGTCATGGGTGGTCCTCACAGGTAGGCTGTTGGCCTGGCTGTTGTCCACAGGGGATCGGTTCACTATGTCCTGTAATGGAGTAACTACAATATGAGGAGACCTGCTGTGTGTTATCACCTTTCATTTTTGTATTGATGTGTCAGAAAACATCTTCCGTTTTTAGAAAACAGCACAGTATTAACTTGGACCATTTCTGTATCTTTCTCTCGGCTTGATCAAAGTTTGAGTGTTGATCGTCGTTACAGGCCTATATGAGAATGACTGTTAGACATTTTTGTTGTTGAAAATGAATGATTAAAGAAAAAAAAACAAATCCAAAAGTTACTGATGTAATCACTCTACCTTCTGAATGAAAGTGTGGATGGTGAACGTGTTGATTTACTAATTCAAGTTCACTGACCTTCATTTTCAGAGGCGATAACACAGTCATAGTGGCCCACGTCCTCGACCCTCGCTGTGTACATGACGTGCAGTGGACACTGGTCTTCAAAATCCCCCACCCCATGTTTCATGATGCTGTGGAGATTGTTGTCCACAACAATGATGGGTTTCTTGAGGACCTTAGACATGGCGACGACCTCAAGTTCTCCCGGCATGGATTTTGGGTCTGACGTTGCGCACAGACTTTCTTCCATTGACTTGTATCGTCTTGCATCCATGACAACAGACTAGTAGTAGTAGTAGTAGTATGTAGTAGTAGTAGTAGTAGTAGTAGTAGTAGTAGTAGTAGTAGTAGCAGGAGGAGGAGGAGGAGGAGGAGGAGAAGGAGGAGAAGCATCCATGTTGTAGACTTTGGTAGCATCGATCTCATTATCCTCAACTGTTCTCTCCAAGAGATCAAAGAAATGATTCACTTCATCCCTGGTGAAGCCTTCCTTTCGAGCCTGGGATGTTCCTTCAGTTTGCCGAAGTCCCAGCTCCGGATGTCTTTTCAGAAATCGTGAGAACCACGTTTTTCCCGCTGGTTGCTTCGTTTTACTGAAGGCATGGCACAGTTGATTTCTTTCAGCTACCTGGAACGCCAGCGACATTAGATCTTTACGCGTCACCCCCAAACAAATGATCTTGTAAAAGCAGCACATGTTCCACAAGTTCTCTTTCTAATTGTTCAGTCAGAGTGCACTGCCTTCCGACACGTTCTTGTCCACCGTTGGCGAACTTGTTCTTTGACAGGAGGTGTCTCTCTTCAGTGTTGGTTTGGGACCCCCTACAGTCGGCAAGTCTCATTTAACCCTTGATCCCCATTTCTGTATGGTGCCATTGCCTATTCCATGTCTTCTGTACTCCAAGTACCATACCGCCTGAAAAAAATCGCATTTATACTATTATTCAAGTGGGTTTTTTTTCAACAATATAAATTCATTACTGCTGTCAACAATGTTGTCAGTCAATATCTAATCTTAAACATTATGAATGAAAGAAAACACGTCTCTTATTTCTTAGCTTACATTTTGTACCAAGTGGCTTTCAAATCGTACCACTGGTACAATATGTGCGCTACTCAATGGCACAATATGTAGCTCTGCTAGTAACACTACACATGAACCCCCCCCCCTCCCTTGGCGCAGTGGTGAAATATAAAAAACCTGAGTCTACGATCTATTTGTCTGTGTGTGACAGAAGTAATCCACAAATACCTAACATTTTTTTCAAACGTATGTCTTAAGGTTCTCTGCCACACATTTTTTGTGTTGATATTTTAACAGCAACGACGAGGAAAACATGTCATCACTTACCGCTTTTCACGTGAAGTGGGTGCCGCCATTGTAGTTTGCGCCATAAGCCAACAGGAAGTAAGCTTTCAAAATAGAGACCAACTGGAAAATTTCAGCCAGTGGTTTTACTGAAATCAGTGCGGTACAAATTGGAAACTGGCGCACATTCTAAGCCTCTACCCTATCTCATATTATGAGAGAGAGAGAGAGAGAGAGAGAGAGAGAGAGAGAGAGAGAGAAGGAGAAAGAGAGAGAGAGAGAGAGAGAGAGAGAGAGAGATTATAACCTGAAGCTATTTGAGGAATCCGCCAATGGGTAAGCGTGGCAGTGATGGCTCTATGTTTTCTCTTATACAGTTCTATACACCACGGGGAAGGTTTCGTTTCTTTTCTTTTTAACCCATGTATACTTTATATGAATGGTGGGCAAATAAGTTATATCAAGTCTGATGTCTTAACAATTACTTGTACTACTACTACTGCTGCTGCTACTATTACACTACTACTGCTATTACTACTACTATTACTACTTGTTGTTGTTGTTGTTGTCTTTGTTGCTGTTTTTGTTGTTCTTCTTCTTCTACAGCCACTACTTCTGCTGCTGTTGCTCCTCCTCCTCCTCCTCCTCCTCCCCCTCCTCCTCCTCATCCTCCTCCTCCTCCTACTACTACTACTACTACTACTACTACTACTACTACTACTACTACTACTACTTGCTGTTGTTGTTGTCTTTGTTGTTGTTGTTGTTGTTCTTCTTCTACAACTACTACTTCTGCTACTACTATAGCTGCTGCTGCTGCGTACGTGTTGTCTTCGTCTTCTTCTACTGCTCCTCCACCTCCTCCTCCAACTACTACTACTCCTGCTGCTGCCGCTGCCGCTGCTGCCACTACTACTACTTCTGCTACTGCCACCACTGCTGGTGCTACTACTACTACTACTACTACTACTACTACTACTACTACTACTACTACTGCTTATCATCATCATCATCATCATCATCATCATCATCATCATCATCATCATCATCATCATCATCATCATTGTCGTCGTCGTTGTTGTTGTAATTGATACCATTATCATTATTATCAGTATTACTAGTTTTGTTGTTGTTGTCGTTGTCGTCGTCGTCGTCGATGTTGTTGTTGTTGTTGTTGTTGTTGTTGTTGTTGTTGTTGTTGTTGTTGTTGTTGTTGTTGTTGTTGCTGTAATTGATGTCATTGCTTTGATTATCATCATTATTACTAGTTATTGTTGTCGTTGTCGTCTGTTGTTGTCTTCATTCCCTCAGAAGAATACTATACCTAAACATGTTGGCGACAACGAAGAGCACCACCAACCTCTCCCCCTCACCCCCCCCCCCCCCCCCTCACTCATTTGACAGACGGCGGGGGCGTGTGGCACCCATGTGGGCCGTCATGTCCACAATGGTCTGGCACTGACAGGCTGCTGGGTCTGCATACTCAGAGTCCGGGACAACTCGCCCCGTAAAGCATCTGTCTGCCATCTGCACTGTCTGCCATCTGTACTGTCTGCCATCTGCACTGTCTGCCATCTGCACTGTCTGCCATCTGCACTGTCTGCCATCTGCACTGTCTGCATCTGTACTTTCTGCAATCTGCACTGTCTGCCATCTGTACTGTCTGCCATCTGTACAGTCTGCCATCTGTACTGTCTGCATCTGTCCTTTCTGCCATCTGCACTGTCTGCCATCTGTACTGTCTGCCATCTGCACTGTCTGCATCTGCACTGTCTGCCATCTGGACTGTCTGCCATCTGTACTGTCTGCCATCTGTACTGTCTGCATCTGCACTGTCTGCCATCTGTACTGTCTGCCATCTGCACTGTCTGCATCTGTACTGTCTGCCATCTGCATTGTCTGCCATCTGTACTGTCTGCCATCTGTACTGTCTGCATCTGTACTGTCTGCATCTGTACTGTCTGCACAGTCTGCATCTGCACTGTCTGCCATCTGGACTGTCTGCCATC
>JAFLJL010008198.1:0-40000 GCA_018398815.1 Conus ventricosus | reverse complement strand
CTCTCTCTCTCTCTCTCTCTCTCTCTCTCTGTCTCCATGCATGCGCTAGCCCCCTCCCCCAAACCCCCCCCCCCCCCACCGTGCGTGTGTGTATGTGCCTAAACAGCCACTGTGTGGCTTCGTTGGTACTGTACAGTAATTAACCAACAGTAATTAACCAACCGCTCGCCCTGGTCAGGACTCCCATCTATAGTTAACCGTTCTTTAGTTTACTCGATGTGTTTGATAACATATCTTAGCCCCCCCCCCCCCTCCCCCCCCCCCCCCCCCCCCCCCCCCCAGCCTTGGACTCGCATCAATTCAGCTATCATAGATCTGTTTCTGTTGTTTTTATGAAGGTCCTCGTGATCGTTTTTTCAGAGAAATTCCCAAAAATATATTACATTAACAAAAAAAAAGAAAAAAAAAAAAAAAAAAAAAAAAAACACTTTAAAAAAGAAAAACACCAACACCACCACTATCTAACAATGGTCAAGTGTAATAAAGAAACCTAAACAAACAAACAAAACCCCTAAGAAATCACAGAGACGCAATGTCAACTAGCGAACCTGCAGCAGTTGTCACTGGCGCTGTCATCCTCCTGCCGCGTCCCCATCCACTTCCTTTGAAATCGGCTCAGTGCCACTGTTTGACGTCATCTAACAGACAGACAGACAGACAGACAGACAAGCCAGCAGCAGACTTATGAACACACACACACACTCACACTCACACACACTCACACACACACACACACACACACACACACACACACACACAACACACACACACACACACTCACACACACACACTCACTCACTCACTCACACACACACACACACACTCACACACACACACACACACACACACACACACACACACACACACTCACACTCACACACACACACTCGCACTCACACACACACACTCACACTCACACACACACACACACACTCACACTCACACACACTCACACACACTCACACTCACACACACTCACACTCACACACACACACTCACTCACTCACTCACACACACACACACACACACACACACACACACACACACACACACACACACACTCACTTACTCACTAACTCACTCACTCACGCAAGCACACACACACACACACACACACACACCACACACACACACACACACACACACACACACACACACACTCATTCACTCACTCACTCGCTCACTCACTCACTCACTCACTCAAGCACACACACACACACACACACACACACACACACACACACACACACACACAGTGACACACACACACACACACACACACACACACACACACACACACACACACTCACTCACTCACTTACGCACTCACTCACGCAAGCAAGCACACACACACACACACACACACACACACACACACACACACACACACACACACACTCACTCACTTGCTCACTCACGCAAACACGCACGCACACACACGCACACGCACACACTCACACACACACACACACACGCACACACTCACACACACACACACACACACACACACACACACACACACACACACACACACACACACACACACACACACACCTCGTCGCGGAGGTAGGCCGTCTGCACCATAGCTTACCTGTGTGCGGGGGGGGGGGGGGGGGGGGGGGGGGTGTCCTACAGCCCTGTCATCGCCATTGGCCTCCCCCCCCCCCCCCCTCTTGTCTCTCCACCATGTCCCGCGTGTCATGTCATCTACTTTTCATCAAGCCACCGTTCTTTTATTCTTCCTGGAAAAAACCCCACAACCTTTCAGCCGCCTTTTTTTTTGTTTGGTTGGTTGTTTGTCAAATCAGATCACCATACCTCGATCAATTCATATGAATACATGTCGGTGTTGCCGTTGAGACCACAGTAGAAGTCTGACTGTAGTGTAAATCGACTTTGTGAATCGATCTGATCACCATGCTTTCATGCTGCCTGAAATTCTATATCTGTTTGATCTTGTCGCCATTATCTTAATTCTGCCTGTAATTCTATATCTGTCGATCTAGGCGCCGTACTTTGATTCTGCCTGTAATTCTATATCTGTCGATCTGGTCGCGATTTTCTTAATTCTGCCTGTAATTCTATATCTGTCGATCTTGTCGCCATTTTCTTAATTCTGCCTGTAATTCTATATCTGTCGATCTTGTCGCCATAATTCAATTCTGCCTGTAGTTGAACTAGTTCTAAATCTGTTGATCTTGTTACCATACTTTAATTCTATCTGTAGTTCTATATCGGTTCATCTTGTTACCATACTTTAATTCTATCTGTAGTTCCATATCGGTTGATTCTTTTACATTCTATATCTGTCGATCTTGTTACCATACTTTAATTCTATTTGTAGTTCTATATCGGTTGATCTTGTTACATTCTATATCTGTCGATCTTGTTACCATACTTTAATTCAACCTATAGTTCTATATCGGTTGATCTTGTTACCATACTCTAATTCTACCTGTAATTCTATATCTGTCGATCTTGTTACCATACTTTAATTCTATCTGTAGTTCTATATCGGTTGATCTTGTTACATTCTATATCTGTCGATCTTGTTACCATACTTTAATTCTACCTGTAGTTCTATATCGGTTGATCTTGTTACCATACTTTAATTCTACCTGTAATTCTATATTTGTCGATCTAGTCACCGTACATCGGTTGTATCTGTAATTCTATATCTGTCGATCTTGTCGCCATAATTCGATTCTGCCTGTAGTTCTATATCGGTTGATGTTGTTACATTCTATATCTGTCGATCTTGTTACCATACTTTAATTCTATCTGTAGTTCTATATCGGTTGATCTTGTTACATTCTATATCTGTCGATCTTGTTACCATACTTTAATTCTACATGTAGTTCTATTTCGGTTGATCTTGTTACCATACTTTAATTCTACCTGTAGTTCTATATCTGTCGATCTTGTTACCATACGTTAATTCTACCTGTAATTCTATATCTGTCGATCTAGTCACCATACATCGGTTGTACCTGTAATTCTATATCTGTCGATCTAGTAACCGTACATCGGTTGTACCTGCGATTCTATATCTGTCGATGTTGTTACCATACTTTAATTCTATCTGTAATTCTATATCTGTCGATCTAGATACCGTACATCCGTTGTGCCTGCGATTCTATATCTGTCGATCTAGTCACCGTACATCGGTTGTACCTGCGATTCTATATCTGTCGATCTAGTCACCGTACATCGGTTGTGCCTGCGATTCTTTATCTGTCGATCTAGTCACCGGCAATCGGTTGTACCTGCGATTCTCTATCTGTCGATCTGCTCGCCATGCATTGGTTGTACCTGTAGCCCTGTTACTGTTGATCTTGCTGCATGCATTTCATACATTCTACCTGTAAGTCTAATATGTCGATCTAGTCCAATACAGTGCAGCTAAGCACTACAGTAGACTACATACAGTGCAGCTCAGTACGACAGTAGACTACATACAGTGCAGCTCAGTACGACAGTAGACTACATACAGTGCAGCTCAGTACTACAGTAGACTACATACAGTGCAGCTCTGTACTACAGTAGACTACATACAGTGCAGCTAAGCACTACAGTAGACTACATACAGTGCAGCTCTGTACTACAGTGGAAAACATGTCAGTGGTGCTCACAACACACAACCACACACACACACACCCACACACACAACACACACACACACACACACACACATGTCACTCCCCCCCCGCCCCCCCACACACACACACACACACTCCCCCCCCCCCACACACACTCACTCACAGCACATACACGCATGCACGCACTACACACACACCCCCCCCCACACACACAACACACACCCCACCCACACACACACACACCCACACACACTGCATCAACACCTGGCGATTTTCACACATACCCAACACCAAACACATCATCGCCACACACACTACACCTCACTCACACACACACATCACGCCCACCACAACACACACACACACACAACACACAAAACACACACACACACACCACACACACACACACACACACACACCCACTACGCACAGACGCAAGTATGCCTTAAGCGCATCCAGATAAGCACATTCATATACATATTAAGCAGATTTCGCATGGGGGGTGAAAGAGAGAGAGAAAGAGAGAGAAAGGGAGAGAGGGATAGAGAAAGAGGGTGAGATAGAAAGAGAGAGAAAAAAAGAAGGAGGAGAGGAGAGATACGATAACGCTAAACCGATAATTTATTCAAGAAAGGCCACACCCCAAATTTGAAGGGGTATTGACTTATAACTGATGTAACAAAACAATAATATACAAGCACCATATAAACAACAAATTCAAGCAGATAGCTCCCCTCATGAATGATTTATACAAATATTACTATATCACCAACAACTTTCTCATTTCTTGACACAAAAGCAAGACAAGCCTGAATAAATGATGGACGGTCGACAATATTGCAAAGGAATATTTATTTTTGTCTTAAATCCTGTAAGCAAAGGACAAACAAATAGAAAATGAAAGTTTCGTTCTCAGGCAGACATGCACAATGGACAAACCACATCTAATTCTGTATGAACAGTGTAACGTTTGCCGGTACACAAATATCAATACAAACCGAATCTACACTTATAAGAAGCAGATCTGACAAAACTATTAATATTCATCGACAGATAAGGTTCCGCTTTCCATACCAGATTTGTCCTTTAGAAATCGAAACAAAGAAAACTCTCACTGATTTAACATATGACTATTCAGTCTTGCAAATTACAAACAATTACTCTCTGCAAAAAACAAACCAAAAATGCTTTAACACATCCAAACACTCTGTTCTAACCAAACAAACGAAACACCATAACTACAAAGACATTTACGACAGAATTGCCGCAAGTGATTTACCTCTAAATCTAAATCAAACAATACTTTGTATGCTTTTGCAGGTAATCTGTGTTCACCCATAGACGTACGAGCTTAAGCCAATAACTAACATTACACATATGAATTTTACATAATTGGGAATCTTCCAAGCTCACCATCAACCAAATCATTAGGGTTCGTCTATCCACATGCAAAAAGAAAGACGTTCATAGCAAATACTGTAAATTTTCGATTTAAATACACATACTAATCCCGGGCTCCTAATGCAATAAGCGGCAGCAATTTGCCTATCCCACCCCGCGTATACAATAAAAGTCCGTATCGGGAACAACAAACACCCCTGAAAGGGCCTTCGTGCCTCGCGCATGCTCAAACATCCCTCTTTTTCTCGGCAGCCCATTTTTCCCGTTAAGCCCTGTTGGTGTACAACGGACAGCTAAGTATTTTTTGACTTTTCTCGCTATCGATCGATTGTTTTGTTGCTGTTCGTTGGTGTCCTTGCATATGTTTTCACTTAAGGAGAACGTACGTGAAGCGGATTGGAGGTAAGGCGAAAATTAAGAAGGTTTCGTCTTTCGATTCCACATCTCGCGGCAGGCCTTTTTGGTCTATACCCCGCGACAGATTCCTCCTCTCCCTTCAGCGTCACTTTTCTCCCGAGGTTTTCACCTCAACTCAGCTTAGTCTTTGTCGTGACATGCGACTCTTTCTCGCAAACCCACAATTTGTGACGGTGATCGGCTTCAGCTTCGGTTCTGTCGATCCCGGTCACAGCGAGCTCTTTCTTTTCTCGCACCCCATTTTGGGCGGCGATCAGCTCAGCTGCGGTTCTGCGACTCGCCCCTTTGCCCCATAAACGGTTAGCGACTCAGCCGCGGTTCGTCGCAATCCGTTATAACATCCGTGTTCAGTGTTCAACTGCTCACAGTTCGATTCCCATGCAGGAATCGAAGTGTACGCGGGCCCTCTACGGAGGTCGCCGGCAATGAGGGGGACTATGCGATCACCCCCCCTCGCCCGGTAGCCGATCCAAGGTAGCAACTCCCCTGCTCAAGGGCTCAGAATCTAGTGTCGGCCCCGGTTGTTTCGCTTCTCCAGCCGCCTCAATGTGTCTGCCTCTGCTTTTTGGGCAGCCACCGGGTGTCGCCCTCTTTCCCCGGCACCCCTCAGGGGACCGGCGCATTCGGCCCCACTTGTCAGTTGGGCCAGCAGCCATATTCTCAGCCCCCCCTATCATGGGGTCAGTGCCCTTTGCCTTGGGCTCCATGGGCCCAATGGCAAACTCCCCCGACCATGGGCATTCCTCAGCCCCCTGCTCCGGGTTCCCCTGGTGGCCGGTTTTATGCCCAGCCTCCACCAGTTGCAGGCATCTGCCGCCTCCCAGCTCCCTCTGCCCTTTCGGGTCTGACCCCTCCCCCGGTATGGTCTGGGAACCAGCCATACCCAGGGCCACTCAGGGCTCTCCGCCGCGGCACCGCTACGTCGCCGGGGCTGCCCCCCCATCGGTCTGTGGGTCCCGACCTGGCGGACTCTGAGTCATAGGATGAGACCGAGTCACCCGTACTTATCTTTTCCAAGACTCGGTGCTGTGCTGGCTTCCTGGTTCCGGAGGCAGTGCATCCCTACAAGAGGTCAGTGCCCCCGCCTCGGCAGCGAACTTGCCCTGGGATCACCCCATCGGCGGCTAGGCCCCTCCTCCTCCTCCTAAAGGAGTCAGTTATGGTGGCCGACGCATGATGAGGGCCCAAATACGAGTCAGGGGCCCAGGAGGCGCAGGACCCCCTGCCTGGTCGGTCCCTGATTTCCCTTAGCGTTTGGCGTTGGTGCGGAAGTTTCCTTAAACCAGGAAGTCTTCCATTTGCCAAGAAGGCCCTTGGCAAATGACACTATCCCCCGAATCCACTCTTCCCTCTCCCAGGAGGACCTCCTCCTGGTCCCAGGAGAGGTCAAAATCGCACGCTAGGCAGGTTGTCCCTCTCAATGCGCTGCCTTGCGGAGTGGGAAGAGTCCTGCGAGGAGGTTTGGAGGCCATATCTTTATGGATTTCCTTTCTAGGCGGACTAGTGTCTGCCCTTAAGGATCCCGATTCTGGTTCCTTCACCATCCGCCAGTCCGTCGGAACCCATCTGCCAGTGGTAGCCTTATCCAGTCAATGGGCTGAAGGGCTTAAGTTATTCGCCGGGGCCTTCTCTAGGCTCCATCCTGATCTCAGTTCTGGCCTAGGAAGATTGCGTGCCTTTTGGCATCTTCTGTGACCCGTTGCTCCATTGCCCGCGCTGTCCCTCAAGCCTTGCTGGGTCAATCAGGGTCTCTGTTCGGAACACGTGCAGGCCACACCATCAAGAGCCAGCCGAGATTAGGCCAGTGACCTCGCCTTTCAGTCAGGCCCCCATCCCCCATGCCCTGGTTTCAAAACGCAAGCGCCAGCGCCTTTTTTCTCGTCACCCGGGGTCCTTCTCAACCCAAGGACACGTCATTGGACCCCGGGTACCTGAGGCAGGCAACCAAGCAGGGTCGGCCTCCCGACTCGGTCCGGCGGGTCCGAAAGCTCCCACGTCCTCCGACGGGCCACCTCCCCAAGGACTCGCCCCCGACTGGGTACTTCATCCCCAGGTCAGTGCTCTGTGGTCAGTCTGTCCAGGCACCCTCAGTGCCTGGGAGCGGCTTCCCGCAAGCCCTTGGGCTCTGCGGTGACAGGTCGGGTTATGACTTCCTTGGGGTGCAGTGAATGCGCCTCTCACGCCTTCCCCTCCCTCCTTTTCGCTCCTTCCTCGATTCTGCTGCCTATCAGGGCATTAGAACCAGGAGGTCCCTTTTCGGCTGTTACCAAGGAGCCAACAGAGGAATTCTCTTCATTCATCTCCACGGGATTTTATGGCCGCATTTTGTGGTCACCCAAAGGCTTCTGGAGGGATGGAAGACCTAGGTATCTAGATCTTTCGCCCTTGAACAGGTTTTCTTAATATCGTCCTCCGTTTCGGATGGAAACCCCATGTCATCCGCGATGCCCATGCATTCCCGGCGACTGGCGGTAACCATCGACTTGAAGGATGCATTACTTCCATCACTTGATCCACCCAAGGGAACAGGAAGTACCTCCGCTTCGCGTGATAGGGCCGGGTGTATTTTCAGTTCAGGGCTTCTTCCCTGTGGACTAGCCCCGGCCCCCTGGGTTTTCAGCGAAGTGTTCGGGAACTAGTTGCTTGCACTTCGGGGAAAGGAAATTCGTTTGAAAGGCCTATCTAGACGATTGGCATTCTCCCTTGCCACATCTAAGCACTCTGTGCCTCCCAGCATGCCCTACAGGTTTAAACAAGCCTCTTCAGCACTTGGGATTCCGTTCGCACGAGGAAAGTACCGATCTCATCCGCAGACCCCGTCTCAACAGTTTTCAGTTTCTGGGCATGTCCCTTCCACACCACCGACTGGCCTGGTCCTCTCCGACCCGCCAGCGCCTTGTACGCCTCCAGCACCACTTGACTCTTACCTCCTTTCCTTGGATCAGGCGCCAGCCAGAAAGCTGGCCTCTCTTCTGTCTGATGGAGTCCTTGCCCCACTTTAGGTGCCCCTCGGACGTCTGCACAATCCCGTTTCCAAACGCCTCTTCGCAAGCGTTGGTCTCAGGCACGGCAGTCGTGGACCTTCCGATCCCTCTCGGGCAGTGTTCCATCATCGGTGGTATAACAATGGCACTCCCCAGCCCTGGCTAGCACAGGGAGCTCCCCCTCTCAATCTCTCCCTCTCCCCCTCCTCCACAGGAGGACCTGTTCACTGGACCGGCGTCCCAGGTCCGGGTGGGGTGCCCACGTCAGCTCTCTGATCGGCCTCCGGGCAATGGTCCCTCGGAGAAATGGGTCCTGGTCATATCAATCGGCTGGAGCTAGAAGCCCGTGTCCAAGCCCCTCAAGGAGTTTCTTTCCTTCCTGAAAGGAAAACTAAACATTCCCTCAAACCGACAACACGGACGGGCGTGTATATATCAACAAAGCAAGGGGGGGGGGGGTGGGGGGGGGGGGGGGGGGGGGGGGGGGGGGGGGGGGGGGGGGGGGGGGGGGGGGGGGCGCGGTCGCACAGCCCTGTCCCTGAGGTCGGAACAGCTTCTTCTTGGTGCGAGACACAATTCAATTCCCGGATCTCGCCAAGCATGTTCCCGTGGGAAGATCAATCATTCTTCGCGGGACTCCCATCCCGTCAGCAGGTCGCACATGGTTCTTCCCCTCAGAATGGACTCTCGACCACTCGACCTAGAACCACTCTGACTGTATGGTTCAAAGACCACAAGTGGACCGTTTTCGCCACCCGTTTGTCAACCACACGTCTCCAGGTGTATGTCTCCCCGTTCCGGATCCGGCAAGCGTGGGCTCGTGGGAACCGCCCTTCCATGCCCTTGGTCCGCCTGACGGGCTAGTTCCTTTCCCTCCCCCCCCGTTCCCCATGTCTGGGAAAGGATCTCCGCAATGCAAGGGAATATAATGCAGCCACGCTTATTCTGGTGGCTCCACGCTGCCGGCCCAAGCGTGGTTTCCGGAACTGTTAACACCCTGTCGCACGAGCCCCCGATATACCGCTCGCCTTAAAGGCACGGTCCCTGCTCTCAGCCGCGGTCAGCATTGCCACACGGCAATCCAAACGTGCTGCATCTTCACAGCCTGGCTACTGTGCGGGACGTCGCTTCTGCACGAGGCGCCTCCCTCCACGGTAATCTGCCATTGTGAACAGCCACACAGGTCAGGCACCCAAAGTGTCCTATATGCCACAGGAAGGCGGCTTATCTTGGTGCTCCAGCCACGCAGTATCACCTCATATCTCCTTCTCAATGCCAATTGGCGAACACCTAACTTTCTGTCATACGGAGAGAAATCTTTCAGAGAGCCTCCTCTGTTCAGGTTCACAGGGCGGCTATTCCACCACTATCCGCCATTAGGGGGCCCCTCCTTCGGTACGACACCCTCTTCCAGTCTGCGGGATCTGGTCAGAGAGCGGCCCTACAGGAGGCCCGATGCCCCCGCCGGACCCCGTGGGACTTTTCTTAGTCCCTCTCCTCCCTCAGGCTTCCCCCTTTACGAGCCCATCGGAGTGTTCTCGTTAAATTCCTTCCCTTCAAAACAAGCCCGGTCCTCGTTTCCCTGGCCTCAGGAGGCGCTGCAGTGAGGTCCACGCCTATTGGCCGCCTAGGGACTTCGCTTTTCCGAACCGGATGGCTCGATATCTCTTCGCCTCCTCCTCAGAGTTTTTAGACGAAAAACCGTTTGCCAGGTTCTTCTTCCCCGACCATCTCCATTCTTCCTCTCACTTCTATCTCGCCCCCGGACGACAGAAACCGCACTCTCAGTCCGTTCGCAGCTTTGCGGAGTATAGGAAACGACGAAATCTTCTTCATCCAAGCAGCGCCACTGTTTCCTCTTTACAACGAAGGTATAAGGATGACATCAGCCTCCTCAATCTCCTCGATGGCTGAGAGAAGTCATTAAGCTGCCTTACCGAACCTGAAGGGATTTGGCTGATTTCTCACCGAGACCTCATGAGATTAGGGCATGGGCGTCCTTCGCTGGCAGGAGCTCATAATGCCAGCATTCAGGGTGTGCTAGTATGCCGCATAATTGGCGGTCCCCTGGCACCTTCATCCAGTTCTACTGCGCGAAAAGCGTTTTTCACTCGTCAGCCGTGGAGAGATGGGTCCTAGGGGCATCGTCATCAGCTGGGGTGGCGCAACATCCATCATCCGCCACACGATCCTGGCCCCTTCTTTGCACTCCAGAGCGGTAACCAGGTGATGCCTCCTTCCAGGTAGTGGCGACCTCTGCATTATGAGCCACGTATATAATGTGTAATTAAAAGGAAATATTCATTCTAAAATTACTTTAATCTAACATACTTACGTGGCTCACGCAGAGACCCTCCCTAACCTCCCCGCCTTCCTGGTTCCATCAGGGATCTCAGTCAGGGTTTTTAATATACCTCAAAAGAGGACTGTTCTGAGCATGGCGAGGCACGAGGCCCTTTCAGGGGTTTTGTTGTCCGTACGGACTTTAATGTAATAATACGGGGCAGGGGATAGAAAATTGCTGCCGCTTATTTTCATTAGTGAGCACGTACGAAATTTTAGATTAAACAATTTTAGAATGCAAAATGTCCTTTTCCAATGTCCTTTATATATTCCAATCCCCAAATCTCGCGCCATACAGCACAATAGGCTGCACATGGGCATCAAACAATTTAAAAATATTTTAAAAAACCGAAACACTTTCAAATTTAAAAAGCAAACATAAAATAGCTATGCAGCACGTTTCCCCTCTGTTAACAAGATCATGAACACAAACGTAAAGCTAAGTATTTTGTTGAAAATATATTCCCACGTACTTTTCAGCATTTACCACCACCATTTGCAAACTTCCATACAACCACCTTTCACGTGATGCTAGAAAACCACCCTTTCGAAAAACTATAATGTTTGATTTACTAGCCCCATGTTTACTTTCTAAATCCAGTCTAGATGCTGCAGAATGCAATTTATTCAGAGCGAGAGAGAGAGAAGAGAGAGAGAGAGAGAGAGAGAGAGAGAGAAGAGAGAGAGATGGAGAATTTAATGTATTCATCCATTCCAACCCAGAGTTCTATCCTTAGCGGCGAATTTAAAGTACAGAAAAAGAATGTGGTCAGTAGAAAGCGAGTTATTGAACACATTAACACACCGTGACTGTTCAGAAAAGGCCAATTCCACATTAAACGGTTGTCGTAAACATACGAGCGTCATTTTCCAGCACCCTGTCGCCATCCGAACGCACAATTCACTCCCTTGGAGTTTGGCCGTCAGAGAGGGGAAAAAACAAAGAAGAGGGTAGTTCGTAGTTTGTTTTTTCATTTGATTTGTTTGCCAATATTGGAGAGGGGTGGGGGGGGGGGGGGGGGGGGGGCCGCGGGGGGGGGGGGGTGTTGGGGGGGGGGGGGAGAAGTGGGAAATGGATTGGTCTGCTTGTTATGGGAGTCCCTTTTTCGGCATTGTACTGCTGTACAGTTACAGTTACAAAACACCATGTTCAGACATGTGGCTTACAGTTCAAAATTATTTCTGAATAATTTTTTTCCAGTGCTGCTGACGACTTAAAATATCGATCTGGTCAGTAAACAAATTTAGAATCACTACCAAAGTGTGTCATTTTTTTTTTTTCATCCCAAGTTCTCAGGTTAGGCGTGTAGTCTTGCATCATTCCAGAAGATCACCAATGAGCAGTGTGGTGTTGCGTCAAGCCCATGTTCCCAGATATCTATGGAATTCAAACGGTTATTCTTTCTTCTCATTCTTCGATAGTTCTTTATTTCATCTTTCTTGCTCCTTCTTCCTTCCTCCCTCCTCCTTCCGACCTCCCTATCCTTCCTTCCTTCCTCCCTTCCTTCCCTCCCTTCCTTCCTTCCTTCCTCCTTCCTCCTTCTTCTTGCTCCCATCCTTCCTTTCCTTCCTTCCGACCTTCTCCCTCCTACCTTGCTCCCTCCTTCCTCCCTTCCTTACCTTGCTCCTTCCTTCCTCCCTTCCTTCTTGCACCCTTCCATCCATGCTCCCATCCTTCCTCCATCCTTCCTTCCATCCCTTCCTTCCTTCCTCCCTTCCTTCCTTCCTTCCTTCCTTCCCTCCCATCCTCCTTCCAACCTTCCTCCCTTCCTACCTTCCTTCCTTCCTTCCTTCCTTCCTTCCTTCCTTTTTTCTTTCCTTCCGTTCCTTCCTTCCTCCTCCTCCCTCCCTCCCTCCCTCCCCTTCCTTCCCTCCCTCCCGACCTATCCTTCCTTCCTACCTTCCATTCCTTCCTTCCTTCCCTATCCTCCCACCCACCCTCCCTCCTCCCACCCTTCCTCCCTCCCTTCCTTCCTTCCTTCCTTCCTCCCTCTCCCACCTTTCCCTCCCCTCCACCACCCTCCCTCCCTTCCTTCCTTCCTTCCTTCCTTCCTTCCTTTCTGTTTTTTTTTTAACAATTTGTTCGTGCAATGCTCGAGCCTTTGTCTGTGTATTGGCGTAGGTGTGTTGTTGTTTGCTTCTTTGTGTGTGTATTTTTTCTTTTCTTTTTTGTTTTGTTTTTGCGTGACAATATATAGTTCAGCAGTCCGGTGACACAAACCAGCTGCACATGTGATAAAATAATTTTTCCTCAACAAAGTGGGGCGCGGTAACCTGGTGATCTGCACTGTGAAATGTAAAGAATTTTCCTCTGCTGACAAAGTGGACGCATTAACAACCTGGTGGTCTGCACTGTGATTTAAAATAAAGTTTCCACTGACAAAGTGGGCGCGTTTAACCTGGTAACTGCACAGTGATGTAAATAATTTTTTCCTCTGCAAAGAGGGCGCATTAACCTGTGATCTGCACTGTGTTTTAAAATATGTTTCCTCTGACAGAGTGGGCGCATTAACCTGTGGTCTGCCACAGTGAGTAAAATAATGATTTTTCTCTGACAGAGTGGGGCGCATTAACCTGTGGCTCACGGTGATGTAAATAATGTATTCCTCTGACAAAGTGGGGCGCATTAACCTGTGTCTGCAACTGTATGTAAATAAAGTTTCCTCATACAACGTGGGTCTCATATAATCCTAGTGGACTGCACAGTAAAGTAAATAATGACCTCTGAAGAGTGCGCATTACACCTGAGGTCTGCACAGTGATTTAAAGAATGTTTCCACTGACAGAGTGGCCGTTAACCTGTGATCTGCAACAGAGATGTAGAGAAATGTTTCTCTCAGCAGTGGGCTCATTAACCAGTAGGTTGCACAGTATGTTCCATAATGTCTCCTGACAGAGTGGGCGCATTAACCTGGTGGTCTGCACAGTGATGTTAGAAGATTGTTTCCTCTGACAGAGTGGCGCATTAAACAAGGTGGTCTGCCACATAATGTAAATATGTCTCTGACAAGTGGGCACATTAACCAGGTGGTCAGCACAGTGAAGTATAGAATGTTTCCTCAGACAGAGTGGGCGCAAAAACCTGGTGGTCTTTACCGTGATGTAAATAATGTTTTCCTCTGACCAGAGAGGGCGCATTAACCTGTATCTGCACTGTGTGATGTAGAGAATGAACTCCTACTGACACAGTGGCGCATTAAACCTGTGATCTGCACATGATGTAAATTATGTTTCCACTGACAAAGTGGCAGCATTAACCTGGTGGAATGCACTGTGATGTCAAATAATGTTTCCTCTGACAAAGTGGGTGGGGCGCATTAACCTGGTGAATCTGCACTGTGGATGTAAAAAATGTTTCCTCTGAGAAAGTGGATCGCTTTAACCTGTATCTGCACTTGTTAAGTAAATAATGTTTTCCTCTGACAGAAGTGGGCAATACCTGGTGATCTGCACTGTTATGTAAAATAAATTCCTCTGACAGAGTGGCGCATTAACCTGGTGATCTGCACACTGATGTAGAGAATGCCCTCCTCTGACAGAGTGGGCGCATTAACCTGGTGAACTGCACTGTGATGTAAAGAAAGTTTTCCTCTGACAAAGTGGGCGCAACACCTGGTGGTCTGCCTGTGATGTAAAGAATGTTTCCCCTCTGACAGAGTGGGCGCATTAACCAGGTTGTCTTCACTGTGATGTAAAAAATGTTATCCTCTGACAGAGTGGGCGCATTAACCTGGGAACTGCACTGTGATGTAGAGAATGTCACAATCTGACAAATGGTCGCATTGACCCTGTATTCATGCACAGTGAGGTAAAATTATATTTCCTCTGACAACGGCGCGTACTTATAACCAGTGGTCTGCACATGATGTAAAGACTGATTCCTCTGACAGAGTTGGCGCTTAACCTGAGATCTGCACTGTGACTAAAAAATGATTCCTCTGACAAAGAGGGCGCAATAAACTGGATGGACCTGCACGTGATGTAAATAATGTTTTCCTCGGACAAAGTGGGCGCATTAACCAGGTGAACTGCACTGTGAAGTACAGAATGAATCCTCTTACAAAGTGGCGCATTAACCTGGTGATCAGCACTGTGATGTAAAGAAAGTTCCTTTGACAAAGTGGGCGCCTAACCTGGTGGTCAGCACTGTGATGTAAATAATGTTTCCCTGACAGAATGGGCGCATTAACCTGCTGGTCCCACTGTGATGTAAAAAAAATTTGTCCTCGACAGAGTGGGCGCATAACCTGTGTGACCTGCACTGTTATGTAAAGAAAGTTTCCCTCTGACAAAGTGGGCGCATAACCTGGTGATCTGCACTGTGATTAAAGAATGTTTCCTCTGACAAAGTGGGCGCATTAACTGGTGGTCTGCAACAGTGATGTAAAGAATGTACCCATCTGAACAGAGTGGGCGCATTAACCTGTGAACATGGACTGAGAAGTAAAAAATGATTTCCTCTGAGAAAGTGGGCGCATTAACCTGGTGAACTGCACGTGATGTAAAGAAATGTTTCTCAGACAAAGTGGGCGCATTCACCTGGAGGTCTGCCCTGTGAGTAAATAATGTTTCCTCTGACAGAGGGGCGCATAAACCTGTTGGTCTGCACGTGAGTTAAATAATGTTTCTTTCCTGAACAGAGTGTCGCATTAACCAGGTGATCTGCACTGAGAATGTTGAAGAATGTTTCCTCTGACAAAGTGGGCGCATTACCCCCGTGGTCTGCACTGGGAAGAAAAGTTTCCCCTCTGCAAAGTGGGCGCATTAACCTGGTGATCTGCACAGTGATCTAAAGATGTTTTCCACCCCTGACAGAGTGGGCGCATTAACCTGGTGGTCTGCACATGATGTAGAGATGTTTCCACTGACAGAGTGGGGCGCATTAACCTGTTGGTCTGCACAGTGATGTAGAGAAAGTTTCCTCTTACAGAGTGGGCGCATTAACCTGGTGACACTGCAACAGTGATGTAAAGAAATATTTTCCTCTAAAAAGTGGTCGCATTAACCTGGTGATAGCACTGTGCTGTAATGTTACCTCAGACGATAATTGGGCAGCATTAACCAGGTGACTGCACTGTGATGTAAAGAATGTTATCCTCCTCTGACAAAGTGGCGCATTAATCCTGGTGAACTGACCACTGTGGGGTAAAATAATGTTTCTCATGACAAATGGGCGCATTAACCTGTGGTCTGCACTGTGATGTAAAGAATGTTTCCTCTGACAGAGTGGGCGCATTAAACCTGGTGGTCAGCTACAGTGAAGTAAATAATGTTTCCTCTGAAAAGTGGGCGCATTTAACCTGGTGATCTGCACTGTGATGTAAAATGTTTCCTCTGACATAGTGGGCGCATTAACCTGGTGATCTGCACTAGATGTAAAGAATGATTTCCCCTTACCGAGAGGGCGCTATAACCCTGGTGTGGTCTGCACAGTGATGTAGAAATGTTTCCTCTGACAGAGTGGGGGGGCGCAAAACCCTAGCGATCTGCACTGTGATGTAAAGAATGTTTCCTCTGACAAGTGCTCATTAACCTGTGATCTTCACCTGTGATGTAAATAAGTCTTCTCAGGCACAGTGGGCGCATTATCCTGGTGATCTGCACTGTGATGTAAAAATGTTTACTCTGACAGAGTGGGGCCGCATTCACCTGGTGGTCTCACTGTGAAGTAAATAATGTTTCCTCTGACAGAGTGGCGCATTAACCAGGTGTTCTCACTGTAATGTAAATAATTTTTACCTCTGACAGAGTGTGGCGCATTAACCTGAGATCTGCACTGTGATGTTAAAGAATGTTTCCAACTGACAGAGTGGGCGCAATAACCGGGATCTGCACTGTGATGTAGAGAATGTTTCCTCCTGACAGAGTGGCGATTAACCTGGTGGGACTGGCACTGGTGAAGTAAATAATGTAACCTCTGACAGAGTGGGCGCATTAACCTGGGAGATCTACACTGTGATGAAAAAGAATTTTCCCTGACAGAGTGGGCGATTAACCTGGTGTATCTGCACTGTGAGTAGAGAATGTTTCCTCTTACGGCAGAGTGGGCGCATTAAGCGGTGATCTGCACTGTGATGTAAATAATTATTCCTCTGACAAAGAGGAACGCATTAACCTGGTGATCTGCATCTGTGATGTAAAACTGTTTCCGTCTGACAGAGTGGGCGCATTAACCTGGGGATCTGGCCTGTATTAAAGAAAGTTTCCTCTGACAGAGTGGGCGCATTAACCTGATACTGCACTGTTGATGTAAAGAATGTTTCCCTCTGACAGAGTGGGGCGCATTTAACCCTGGTGATCTGCAAAACCATGGGGGGGGTGATGGAAAGAATGGTTCCTCTGACAGTGGGCGCATTAACCTGTGGTCTGCATTGTGATGTAAAGAATGTGTTCCTCTTACAGAGTGGGCGCAATTACCTGGTGATCTCAGTGTGATGTAAAGGAATGTTTTCCTCTGACAGAGAGGGCGCATTAACCCTTGTGATCTCACTGTGATGGTAAAGAATGTTTCCTCGCAGACAGAGGGGCGCCATAAACCTGTTGATCTGCAGTGTGATGTAAAGAATGTTCCTCTGACAGAGTGGGGGCGCATAAACCTGTTGGTCTAGCACTGTGATGTAAAGAGAGGAGAGTGAAAATGGAAGGGAGGGAGAAAGAAGAGGAGAGAGTGAGAGAGAGAGAGAAGAGTGAGGGAAGGGAGAGAGAGAGAGAGAGAGAAGAGAGAGAGAGATAGAGAGAGAGAGAGAGAGAGAGAGAGGTGAGGGCGAGAGAGAGAGAGAGTGAGGGATAGAAAGAGAGTAAGGAGAGAGAGGGAGAGTAGGGCGGGAAGAAGAAAGAGAGAGAGAGAGGAGGGGAGAAAGAGAGAGAGTGAGGGATGGAGAAGGGAGAGAGAGGGAGGGATGGAGCTCAGAAAAAAGGAAGAGAGACAGGAGGGAGAGAGAAAGGAGTGTGGGGGGGGGGGGGGGAGTAGAGAAAGAGAGGGAGGGAGGAGAGGAGAGTGAGGAGAGATAGCGAGAAAGGAAAGAAGAGGAAGAAAGAGAGTGGAAGAGAGCGAAGTAAAGAGAAGAGCGGACACACACCACACACACACACAAACACACACACACACACACACACACACACACACACACACACACACACGCACACACGCACGCACGCACACGCAACACACTGCACGCACGCACCATTGAGAGGAGAGAGAGGGGGGAGGGGGTAGTCAAAGAGGATTGAGGATGAGTTCGTTGAGGTAGAAGTGAGTAACTCGGAAAGGGAGGGGGGGAGGGGGGGGTGGCACATATGCGCGTGCAAGTCATGCAGTGAGTTGGCCCCTGGGGACAGTGGAATGATAATTAAGTGCACGGACACAGACCGCTATTTTGGTGCCCCTTACCTCCTCGACACCTCCGACTTCCTCCCCTCCCCCCCACGCCTCTCCTCCACCCATACCCTCACTCCACCCCTCCAACGACATACACCACACACACACATCACCCTCACCCACAACACACACTCACACACACAGAGGTATGTGCACCGCACACACACACACACACACACACACACACAACACACGACACACACACACAGCACACTCACACACCACGAAACACACACACACATCACACACCACACATCGCACACACACACACACAACAACACGCACACGCACACACACACACACAAAACTCCCGCCCCCCCCCCCCCCCCCACACACACACATCTCCCCCCCCACCACACCACACTTACCCCCTACACACACAGACACACACAAACCCACACACACACACTCACACACACACCACACACACACACTCGCAACACACACACTACTAGGGGTTTTCTAACTACTACTACTACTACAACTCGCTTTTCCCCAATTTTATCCGCCTCCTCTCTGTCCTGCTGACTGTCTGTCTGTGTCTGTCTGCCTGCAGTCTATCTCTCTGTCGCTGTCTGTCTGTCTGTCTGTCTGTCCTCCTCTCTCTCTCGCCTCTCTCACCTCCTCTCTCATCTCTCCTCTCACTGCACCACTGCTGTCAATACCTATGAACGGTATCGGCACAGTAATGGCCCTCTGGCTCCACACGTGCACTACTTCCCTGGGTAGGCATAGCAAGGAGACGTGTGACACCTGTATCAACTCGACACACGTGTTGTGTGTGTGTGTGTGTGTGGTGTGCGTGTGTGTGCGTGAGTGTGTGTAGTGTGTGTGTGTGTGTGTGTGTGTGTGTGTGTGTCGTGCGTGCGTGCGGCGCGTGCGTGTGTGTGTGCTGCGTGTGTGCGTTGTGTGTGGTGTGTGTGCGTGTGTGTGTGTAAGTGTGTGTGTGTGTGTGCGCGCGCGCGCGTGTGTGAATTGTGTTCGAGTGTGTGTAGTATACCTGATGTGTATGTTTGTGTGAACGCGAGTCGCGCGCGCGCGTGTGTGTGGTGTGTGAGAGAGTGCGCGCATGTGTGCATACCTGTCTGTGTGTGTGTGTGTGTGTGGTGTGAGTGTAGGGTTGAGAATGTAATGGATAATGTGCGAGAGAGCGTTTTCCTCCGAGTGTTCGGGAGCACGGGGGGAGGTCGGGGGGGGGGGGGGGTGGGGGGAGGGGGGGAGGCGGCGAGGGAGCAGGGCAGGTGGAGTCACGTGCACAGAAAGTGGGTCACTGTGCATTAGTTTCCGAGGCCCGAAGTGCCGCGGGAACGACGTATTGGGCTGGTACAGCACTGATGCTCACGTCACAGATAAAGAAGTGATATCAAGAGTAAGTGACAGGGACACACACGCATATACACGCACGAATACACCACACACACACACACCCACACACACGACACACACACCACACACACACACACACACATGCTCAAGAATGCAGCGTAAGGCCCCCCCCCCATAATGTAAGATCCAGTATGTTCCACACTACGGCAGCAAAGAGCAAAGAACAAGGATATAGACCATGACGTGTCACGAGCACCCCCAGACACCAAACCTGTGGCACGTAACAATCTAGATCGTGCACGTACCCACCTACCCCCAAGGCACTGTTCTCTCGCACTCTCTCTCTCTCTCTCTCTCATCTCTCACTTATCTCTCTCTCACTCTCACCTCCTCTCCTGCTCTCTCTTCTCTCTCTGTGTGTGTGGTGTGTGTGTGTTTGTGTGGTGTGTGTGTGGTGTTGTGTGTGTGAGTGTGTGTGTGTGGTGTCACGTGTTTGTGTGTTTGTGTGTGTGTGTGTTGTGTGTGTGTGTGTGTGATTGTGCAGACCAGTTTACCATACGATTTTGCCGACATTTTTTACGGTTGGGGGGGGGGGGGGGGGGGGGGGGGTGGTGGGGGGGGGGGGGGGGGGGGGGGTGGGGGGGGGGGGGGAACGAAATTACAGGAATTACGGAAAAGAAATTACGGTTGGGAAACACTTAAGAAAAGAAACTAGTACAAACCGAAGTTCGTCTGCTACTGTTTCGGTCAAAAGCATTAAGAAGACATTTCCCAGCGCGCCTTGCGTCTTTCCATTACACTTGCGAGATGGCGACGAATGCGGTCCTCACGCGCCAACCACCGCCTCTTCCAGCTCTTCAAAGTTGCGAAAGTATTGCGGTAATGAAACTTACCAGTTCTTTTTTTTTTCTTTTAATTGCAGGTTTTTAGTCCTGAGATGTTACAGCACAAACGAATCTGAGGTAAACAGGTCCTGGTGTGTGTGTGTGTGGTGTGTGTGTGTGTGGGTTGTGGTGTTTGTGTTGTGTGTGTGAGTTTGTGCGTGCGTGCGTGGGTGCGTGCGTGCGTGCGTGCGCGCGCGCGGCCGAGTTGTTGTGTTTTGTTGGTGTGTGTGTTTGTGTGTGTGTGAGTGTGAGTGTGTGTGTGTGCACGTTACACACAGTTACTAGCTATATAACTATTACAAGAAGGATCATGGACTCATGAAATGCCTCTCGTTTTGTTAGAAATGCGCCAAAGTATGTCAAATCGGACTTACCCGCATCTGGACCGTTTAAATAAATATATATCCAAGCGTATGTGTACTCGTTTTCTTCCATACTCTCCCCCTCCCCCCCCCAATTTTTTCCATTTAAAACTTGCCAGTCAATGTAATGACGAAAGAAGTGAATAAGTTGCCAGCATTTGTTTCCCCTACTAAATTGTTGAAATAGATGTACAGAGAGAGAGAGAGAGAGAGAGAGAGAGAGAGAGAGAGAAAGTGGGGTGGGGAGGAAGGGTTTAATGTTTGAACAAAGTAAAAAAAACAAGTGTGAACATTGTTTACGAAAGCTTCAACATGGTAAGTTACGTTGCAACGCGTTATTGAAGAAACTTTTCAAACCAAAGCGGATGTTGTCCCATTATCCCTCCACCACCAACCGTGAAAGCAAGATAGGTAAGGATATTCATTATGGGTCACGAATAATGCCCGAAGTTTTTAGTTTAACCGTTATAACCGTTACTAACGGCTGTAACGGCCTGTAACGGCTTTTCCTTCTTTATGGAAATTATCTCATAAATACTTCGCCGACCATTATGAAAATTAGCAGGTATGTTTCATTATGGTCATCGGATGATGCCCTGATGTTTTAGTTTTTGCCCTGTAACCGCATCGAACACAAATGACTTCTGTTCTTACCTCAGTGGCAAAACTGAAACTGAAACTAACGCTCATTGCGTTTCCGCGGTGGAAAATCAGTAAACAAGATGCGAAGCATATACACGTACTCCCATATATCCAAACCCTTATAAATACGCCAAGTGCTTGGCGAGCTAAGAAATAAATGGCAAAATAACAGTAAGGCCGTTACTAACGGTAGTAACGGCCGTACCGGTTTTATCTTTATGGAATATCTCAGAAAGTACTTGGCCAATTATAAGGGGGGGGGGGTGGGGGGGGGGGGGGGGGGGGGGGGGGGGGGGGGGGGGGGGGGGGGGGGGGGGGGGGGGGGGGGGGGGGGGGGGGGGGGGGGGGGGGGGGGGGGGGGGGGGGGGGGGGGGGGGGGGGGGGGGGGTTGGATGTCATGTGACAAATCGAGCCTCTGTCCTTATGTAAGGATGAATGCTGCAAATGAATAATACAAGCGTTAAAAACGGTTAATCTGCCATATTTCTTTATATATAGTGGATATAATGAAAATTGTATATAAAAGGTTATCACACACAAATGGCACTTCTATTATATGTTTTAAATAAAATTAGACCGTAAAAAACCCGTATATTCTTGACATGTGTGTCCGATTGGATAATTTGATATGTACACAGGCTTTAGCACCAGTGAGGATAAAAAAACCTAAAATACCGATTTTCCAAGTCATATCGGTTAAATAACCTTTTTAAAAAAAACCGTTATTTTTGCCGTTATTTTTTATATATTGGTTTTAATGAAATATTATGTATAAACCGAGAAAGGTTATCACACACAAATGTCACATCCATGTACTATGTTTCAAAAACTGGCCGTTAAACCGTTCTTGAACATTGTCCCGATTTGATGAAATTTGGTATGTACACAGGCTTTAGCCATTGAGGACAAAAAAACGGTTTTCAAAAGGTGTAAAAATCGGTTATATAAAACCGTTAACCCGTTATTTTGCCGTTATTATTTATATATTGGTTGGAGTTTCAATCAAATTTGTATATAGAAAGGTCACACACAAAAGGCACATACCCATGACAGCGTTTCAAAAATCTGACCGTTAAAAACCGTTATTTCTTGACTGTCAGTAACTGGGGTCCCGACGGATCCTAACAACAGGGATAGAGAGTCAGCACCACATACCACACTCAGCCACAAAACACAAGGACCCAGGACAACCCTCAAAGACACTATTAATTCACATACAACACTCACCACTGCGCACACACCTAATGGGGGGTGGGAAACACGTGCAGAATGGAAAGAGGACAGAGAGCAAGGCAGATAAAGGAGGGAAAAGAAGAGCGGAAAGTGAAAATACGAGATATTAACTACTAGAAAAACAAAATAGGGCCAAACTAAAACTAAAAGAAAGAAATGTTAACCCCCCCCCCCCCCCCCCCCCCCCCCCGTCCCCGGGAAGCCCCGTATTACACCTCTATTTTTCCCTTAGAAAGAAAAGAAGAAATAGAGACAATCAAAATAGATCACATCACCAGGGCCTGAATTTTCAGGAAAGGAAGGGGAAAAAAAAAAGAAATGCAGAGGAGACAGAGGGCCCTGGACCAGCACCACACCAGCACTTCCAACTAACACACTCAATTTGTGTCATCCCAGACCTATGATGTCTTGATGAATCGAGACTTCCAGCCGCATAGCAGCACTCGCACCCCCCTCCTCCGTCGCCTCAGCAGCTCTCCCCATCACCGCGGCCAAGGAGGAGGAAGGCCCTGAGTTCCGAGGAAAACGGCATACCGCGAACCACCGTAGAAACAACCAAGCAAGCACACAAGCCCTAAGTCTGGGGTTCTTAACCATGCTTGGGAAAATGATTCCGTTATGGTCAGTGTCAGAAGGGTTTGTGGGTCAGTTGTACGAGGCCAAAGAAAAGAGTGTAATAGGGAATAAGAGGAGGAAAGCACAGAAGAAGATTAAAAGCAGAAAAATGAGTCCGTCCAATAAGAATTCGTCGAAGATAAAATACTGAGGTGTACAGAAAAAGAGGGCATTGTATTGGTCAAGGCATGTCACACATGATACAGGCCCAAATCTCAATTAACAAATGTTAATGCAACCTTATAAATTTGCCACGAGTCAACCTTCCTTAATAATATAACCATCAATATCAATCCAAAACTCGACCTAGCCAAGAACATTTATAGAAAGAATTATGCTAGTAAATCACAGGTGAATGAACAACCACTGGCAGACTTTACCATTTAAATTAAAAAAAAAAAAAAAAACACAAATAGTTTCGAACCATCACCACCCGTAGGCATTTTTGCTCTTTTATAATAAAATGGATTTATGCAATAATGACACTCACCGCAAACATGCAACAAGTATTTATGCCTTAAACGAAGAACGAAAACATGGGAGGAACAAACAATGACTGGAAGAGAGGGTGGAGAGTGGTCCCACACCCACCCCCGTAAATTATTGCCCTCAACCAACACACCGTCGCGTTACGCCTCATGAGTCAAATCTACTCCCAACGAAAATAAGACTTAGGATTCTTAGCCTCCACCAAAAAGCAAATAGTATTGTAAAATTATGAAAGTACGACGGACAACTAAATTTTCAATGAAACACTTATTCATATTTTGCTCCTAAAGCGTGAGCATACTCGACCGGCACAATCTGGCCACTCAACAAGATTTTTTACAGGACAACTAAAAACAAACCCTGCACAAAATGCAGACGAAAACCAGCAGAACATCGCTAAACTTATAGAGAGAAACAAACGATAGAAAGAATTATGACCCTCCACCATTAGAATTGAATAAGTGATTTTACTTTACACAACCGTGTAAAAGTACGCGAAGAAGCCTATCTCAAGGAACAAAACGTCACTAACCAACAGCTAGTGAAAAGCTAGCCGTGTGCTAATCTCTGCTCACTAAAGAAACCATCGTCTCTAACACCACCTCCCAACTCTCCGACGAGGAAAAGAATGGTCGTGAGACCACAGCCCCAGCCCTGGTCAGCAGGAAGAGAGCTCCCAAGTCGCCAACCACCAAAACCCCTAATGCCCTATCCAATGAAGGATAGCCTCCGGGGCGAGGTGAAGATCAATGAAGAAATCAAAACAGCAATGAAGCTGAACCCGAAAACGCTAACCAGGGAGAAGATATTCTTCACACGAGCTGACTTTCGCAGAGTGCCCAAAAAAAGACTACACCGCGACAAAAACTACCAGCCTCGATTACTATGGAAGTAAACACTATAATCTCCGAGAAAAACTGAGGCCATGCGTGTCAGAACCTGACACCGAGGCCTCGCGGAAACCCGAGACCAGTTCTACAGGTGAAGGAGGGAGGAAATGATGAAACAGATAATAAAGAGGGGAAGGATGGAGGAAAGGCTACAACTTTGTACAAGAAATAACGAAAACAGGACGCCCAAACATATTGCTAGGTTATACGTCGTCGGATGGGATAAAAACGAACAGGAAATGGATCTCCCACCTGAATATTACCCCAGTTACAAAAACGCTGTTATCGTGACATTGACATAAAGTCCGATTTGGATGAAGATTTTGGTATGTTACACAGGCTAAAGCAGTGAGGACTAAAATACGATCCATTAACAAAAATGTAACATCGTTAAAATAACCTTTAAAACCGTTATTTTGCCTTTATTTCATAAATCTCACAAAGCCCTTGGCCGATTTTATAAGCGGTTTGGAAAACTGGGAGTAAACGTTATATGCTTCGCATCTTGTTTCCTTTTTCTCTTCTTCAATTTTGTACTCCCAGTTCTTATAGAACAGGGAGTACTTTAGAATGGAACGAAGAAATGCGTTCGTGTCTAGTCAGTGGGTCTCTCTGTGTGTCCGTGTCAAAATGTGTTCCACCGTTCCGGGCAAAACTAATTGGGCCGATTTTCTGAAAATTTGTAGTATGTTCACTATGGGCCACGGATTATGCCCGATGTTTTAGTTTACCACGATAGCCGTTACTAACGGCGTAACGGCCTGTACGGTTTTTCTCTTTTTGTGAAAATCTCAGAACGTACTTGGCCGACATTTAAGAACAAATTAGCAGGTATGTTCATTATGGGGTCACAGAAGATGCCGATTTATCACAGTTTAACCCCCTTAGTAGCCGTTATTAACGGCTGTAACGGCCTGTAACGGTTTTTCATCATTATGGAATATCCCAAAGTACTACGCGATCTTTCTTAAAATAGTAGGCATCTTCATCATGGGTCACGAATAAGCCCGATGTTTTAGTTTACCGTTTAGCCGTACTAACGGCTGTAACGGCCTTAACGGTTTTTGAGGGAGTAAGGAATATCTCAGAAAGTACTTGCCGATCTTTGTGAAATTAGCAGATGTTCACTATGGCATACGGAAGATGCCCGTGTTTTAGTTTACCGTTTATAGCCGTTACTGATGGCTGTAACGGTAAACTAAAACATCGGGCATCATCCGTTATAAACGGCTATATCCGGTCTCATAATGGAATTTCTTCTTTATGGAATATCACGAGAAAGTACTTGGCCGAACTTTCTGAAAATTTAGTAGGTATGTCCATTATCGGCGACGGATGATGGCCCGACGTTTTAGTTCACACTTTGTAGCGTTACTGATGGCTGTAACAGCCCAAAATAGATTTTCTTTTTTAGGAATGTCTCAGAAAGTACTTGGCCGATCTTTCTGAAAATTTGTAGGTATGTTCATGAAGGGTCACGTGATCATGCCGACGTTTAAATTACCTTATGGGCCGATACAAACGGTTATAACGACCCATAACTTAATTAGTAGTTTTTTAAGGAAATAACCTCAGAAATTAAGTGGCCGATCTTTCCGAAAATGTGAAGGTATGATGGATCCCCGAGATGCCGATGAATAAGTTTACCGTTATAGCCGTACACCGGCCCATATTGGTTTTCTTCTTTGATGGAAAATCTCAAAGATTCTAGCGAACTCTGAAAAAATTGTAAGTAATGTGATTAAAGTACACAGAAGAGGGCAGATTTTACCAAATAGCCATTACAAACGGTTACACCAGCCCAAGACGGTTTTTACTCTATATGGAATCTGTCACGCGTACCAGGATAAACTGGAGGTACGTTTAAATGCTTTGCATCGTATTTTCTTCTTTTGAGCGTGGTCACAAGACCACACTGGACACGATCGCGGAACTGGAAGGAATGTGGGAAGAAGGGGAGCGAGGGAGGGTGGTGGAGAGGGGATCACATCTTCACACTTGATTTCCCCCCCCACCCCCCCCCCCACCCTCCTACCCCCCCATACCCCAACCCCTCACCAGTGAACTCCCACCAACCCACCGACCTCCCACCCCTCCCACCCCTCCCCTCAGACACATGACTTCTTTCTCCCCCACCACCCGACCCCTCCCCCCTCCCCTTTCCCACACCCCCTTCCCCAAATCCTCCTCTATCACATGAAGTTTTAAAATGGTGAATGAACACGCTTCTGCGCGCACCACATATCTAAGAGACAACACAAGAACAACTACACACACACATCTCACTCACACACATAACACACACACAGCCGCAGGCACGCATGCACACACGCACGCACGCAAGCACGCACACACACACACACCACAACACCAACACACACACACACACACACCACACACACACACACACAAGCGCCCCCCCGTACGCATGCCCTCATTTCACACGCGCGTGCGCACACACACACGCGTGCGCACGTGCATGCACACACACGACGCACACACACACACACACACACACACACACACACACACACACACACACGCACTCGCACTCGCACATACCCTCCTCTGCTCACCCTCTCCTCTCCCGTGTCACACACTCTCGCTCACACGCAAACACGCACCACGCACAAGTTATGCTGCCTCAAGATTGTTCAAAGTTAAATTTTTCAACACATCAATTATTAAAAAAAAGAAAAAAAAATGAGCAATTTTTGTAGACTTGAAAAAGGTCAAAACTTTGCAATGATACAGTAAAGTAAACAACGTCAACACATGCGTCATTTTCTTGTTCTAAATTGAAAAATGACAATTAAAAAAAAAAAAAAACATACAGAACAGCCGTGGCGATACTGTTAAGTTTACAAATGGTACAGTTGACTATATGGTGGACACTGTGGACGGCAGTTGGGGATTCTCGTTAGAGCGGACAGTAAAACACATACGAACATTGTGCTCGATTACAACAGAGATAACGTGTCAAGACATCGAGAAAAACTGTCTGTTTCAGAATTTGTATCGCCATAATTGTAATGATGTGTCCGTAACACTATGAACACAAACGCCATGGTTGTGAGAGAGAAGAAGAAAATTAGATATAGAAAGGTTAGCGACTCATGCTCTCTCACACATCTCTCTACTCTCTCGAATCCTCTCTCTCTCACTCTCATCTCTCTCTCTCTCTCCCCCCCCCCCCTCTCACCTCTCTTCTTCTATCATCTCTCCCTACTCCTCTCTCTCTCTCTCTCTCTCTCTCTTCTCTCTCTCTCTCTCACTCTCAAAGCAAATATACATCGGAAAAGTAAGCTTTCAAAACTTAAGTAGAAATTAATGTTCTTTAGTTATTAATTCCACTAGTCCTCTCAACCTGATTGACTAGGCCTGTTGGTCGGCTTGCTAATTTATGGTGTTTTACGAATTTCTAATTGCTTCGGTTCTCTATAATTTTGATTTTTCTTAATTTTGTTTCAAGCAGTGTTCCCATGCCATAAAAGCAGGTTTTGCTGAAGACAATAAACTGTATTCATTGTCAATGGTCATTGATCAATGATCTCTCTCTCTCTCCTCTCTCCTCTCATACTCTCCTCGCCTCTCTCTCTCTCTCTCTCTCGCATCTCTCTCTCCTCTCACACTCTCTCTCTCTCACACTCACACACATACACACAAGCGCGCACAGCACGCACGCCACGCAACGCATGCACGCACTCACGCACTGCACGACACACTCACACACACACACAACACACACACACACACACACACACACACAATCACACACACACACTTAGAATGCCACTCGCGTCTTGCGACCGGCATGAGACAGCACACACACACCCACACACACAACACACACACACACACACACACACACACACACACAACACGAACGCACAACACACACGCATACACACGCACATCTCACGCACACGGTCACGCATCACACGGACGCCAAAAAAAAAAAAAAAAAACACGCACGCACGCACGCACGCACGACACACACACACGACACACACACACACAACACACACACACACAACAACACACACACACAACACACACAACAGACACAGACACTCAAACACATAATTATGATAAAGGCGCAGACAACGTCAGGTAGGTGGGTAACCCCGGGCTGACCAGCGAGGGGGATAATGATCTAATACGTCAGACACCCTCTGCTAACTTGTATCCATCCGATGACTTAATAACGTCAGACACACATCTGCTAATGTTGTAAATCCTCCGATGAGCTAATACGTCAGTCACACATCTTCTAAGGTGTATAACCTCCGATAGCTAATACGTCAGTCACCCATCTGCTAAGGTTGTATCCTCCGAAGAGCTAATACGTCCAGTCCGCAACATCTGCTAAGTGTATCCACCGATGAGCTAAAACGTCAGTCCACACATCTCTAAGGTGAATCCTTGAGACCTTCGTCATCAGAAATCCTTTCACCTTGATCATCAATTCATTATATCCATCATGCAGTAGCGTCAAAGCGCTGTGCGTATTTGAGAGTGTGTGTGTTTGTGTGTGTGAGAGTGTGTGTGTAGTGGTGTGTGTGTATGTGCGTGTTGAGTGTGTGTGCGAGTGTGAGAGTGTGTGTGTGCGTGCGACTGAGTGTATGTGTGTGTGTGTGTGTGTGTGTGTGTGAGTGTGTGTATTCTTTGCAAGCGATGTGGTGTAGTGCAAAAATGATGGGACATGTATCGTTTGATTTGTTTTTTTTTTAATTAGCGGATGAGGTGTAGCGTATACGGACATAACCCGCACGCAGTGACACCTCTGGTGATAAAACTGAAACTGAAAACTAACGTTCATCGTTCGCGTGGAAAATAAGAAGAAAAAAAAGTGTTGACGACTGTTGATCTGCTTGTTCTGCTTTTGACTTGTTTTCTCACTTTTATTTTTCTTTTTCTTCTTTTGAGGTGGACACAAGACCACACTGGACCCACGTGCTGGGTACTGAATTGAATGTGGGAGAGAGGGGAGCGGGGGGGGGGGTGGGGGGCTCACTTCATCTACACTGATCCACCCCCCCCCCCACCACCATCCTACCCCCATTCCCCAACCCCTCACCTGTAAACTCCCTGGCCCTTCCGAACACCACCACTTCACCCCTCCCTGCTCTCACCTCCCTCCGACTCACATGACTTTATCCCCCACCTCCTGACCCTCCCCACTGTCACCCTTTACTTTCCCCCACCCCCCCTTGCACCAAATCCACCTCTAACACCATGATTTTAAATGGTTGATGAGGGAACACGCTTCACAGAGAGTTCAGTGCTCGAACGCGCGCGCACTGACACAAAAATAACACAACACAAAAAAGACCACACACCACACACACACTCACCCACACAAGAAAGAGGTTGCAAAATAAGTTTATGTGTCACAGTTCAGCAGTTGTTAATAGACCGAAAACAAATACAAGGAAGAACAAGAAGTTGTAAAAGTAACAAAAATCCGTATTAAAACTACTATAATTACTACGTATTGTTTGTGTCATATAAAAACCTGTTCGGTTTTCAAAGACAATAAAATGACGCTGAATATGAAACTGAATCACACACACACACACACTTCCCACACACACACACACAACACACACACACACGACCACCCCAACCATCCTACCCCCCAATCCCCAACCCCTCACCTGTGAACCTCCCTGTGCCCTACCCGAACCCCACCACTCCCCACCCTGCCCTCGCCTCCCCACAGACTCACATGACTTTAACCCCCCACCTCAGACCCTCCCCTCCTCCCACTTTCCCCCACCCCCTTAGCTCCCAATCCACCTCTATGCACATGGATGTTTTTAATGGTTGAGTGAACACACGCTTCTCAAGATGTTCAGTGGCGAACGCGCGCGCACCACATAAATAAACAACACAAGAAAAGACCAGAGGGGGGGGGGCACACAGCACACACACACAAAATAGAAGGTTTGCAAAATATGTTTATGAGTGTCAGACAGTTTTCAGCAATTGAAAATAGACAGAAACAAATACAAGGAAACAAGATTTTAAAAGTAAAAAATCCTATATAACTCCTATTATTACTACTATTGGTTTGTGTCAATAAAAATACCTGTTACGGTTTTCAAAGACAATAAAAACTGAATCTGATCACACACACACAACACACACACTACACCCACAAGCGCGCCCCACACGCATGCACACATTTTCACACACGCAGCACGCACACACGCCAACACACACGCACGCACGCACGCACGCACTCGCACATACCCTCTCTCTTGAACTCTCTGTCCACATCACGGGGAACACGCTCACACACAAACACGCACGCACGCGCGCGACCCCCCCCCCCCCCCTCCCCCCTCTCCCACCCCAGTCCCCTACCCTCTCCCTCCCCCCACACCGTAATTATAATACCTCCTCCGTACATTGGCCTCCCCTCCTTCCCCACCCTCTTCCGTCCCCCCCCCCCCCCCCCCATCCCACACCACACACACATACACAAAACAGTTCATGCGTGCGTATTTCAACACACAAGAATTTGTGGTAGTAGTCTGGGAACAAGTCGAAACGTCCCATTACCATTAACGTCCCATACCATGCGCCATACCATTGCGTCCCAGTACCATTACGTCCCAATCCCATTAACGTCCCAGTTAACCATTGCGTTCCCAATACCATCGCGCTCCCACTACCATTAGTTCCCAAATACAAATTACGTGCCATTGCGTCCCCCGTACCATTTAGGCCCCATACTAGTGAACACGAGATAAGGCTGTCCTACAATCTCACTGTCCCCGTGGGACAGTTTATTTCTCGAAATAGAATGTCCATCGACGCTGCTCCTAGGAAAAAGGTGTCAACAGACACAACTCCTACAAATAAAATTGTCCTACATCTACAGGAATAACTGTCCTGTTGGACACTTAATTCTAGAACGACTGTCTGATATGCAGGAGGTTAGTTCTTTGAGGTGCGTTGGTACACACCAGCGCCGCCCCAGACGTAATTTTGATTTCTTTTGGCTCCTATCACATTACCCCTGGTAAAATAAAATTTCGTTTCGTTACTTCGTTCTCAGTCTGCTGTCCTGTCTGTCCTGTCTGCTCACACACCGCATTTTATTTGTCACTTTGTCTCTCTCACCCTGTCCAAGTTTTACATTCAGTTCCAAGTCTTCCTCAGTTAGCCCCCCCACCCGCCCTTCCCGTTTGTACCCATCCTGACCAAGAGAAAAAAAGTTTTCGATTCTTCTCAGAATTTTTTGGAAGAACGAAATCATAGCCAATTTCATGGTTACAAACAGGGTTTTTTTGGTGAATGACTCTGTAAGACCCTCGCCACCCCCTCCCCCCCCCCCCCTCCCACCGCCCCCCCACCCCACTTACTTTTCTTAACAACTAGTAACGGAGGAAACGACTTTGACACAGATGGCCCCTCGTGGTCGGCTGGCTATAAGCAGCACAGATAGACCATCTCTCCCCCTTCGTCCTAGCCCCCCCCCTTACCCTCCCCAGCCCTCCTCCAGGCTCCTCCCCTCCCCGCACCCCACCCCCACCCCACCCCACCCACCACAACTGCTTTCCGAGTCCAGTCTATGAAGTTGACTCACTGCACATTCCACCCCATCCTGTGTTCATCCCGACCCCCTCCCCGTCCTCCTCCCCCCTCCCCCGCCCTTCCCCCCTGCGCCCCCCCCTCCGCCCACCCTCGCCCCCGACCTGTGGCTCCCGCCCTAATAACCCTTCCCCACTTTCCCCCACCCCTGCCTCTCCATCGTCTTGAACCATGTGGCCTGTCACACCACAAAAGGAATGCGGCAAGGATATTTGCCCTGAAGGGGTCTAGCATTTATAAAACTGGCGCGATTTATATGTTGGAGAAATCTTTATTTATATTATTTATTTATTTTTTATTTTGCCCTCCTCCCCGACTCACATGACTTTCCCCCACCCCCCCTCCCCATCCCCTTCCCCACCCCCCTTGCTCCAAATCCACCTCTATCACATGTTTTTAAATGGTTGAGGGAACACGCTTCTCAGAGAGTTCAGTGGCGAACGCGCGCGCACCACATATATAACACAACACAAGAAAAGACCACACACACACACACACACACACACACAAGATATGAGGTTGCAAAATATGTTTATGAGTGTCAGCAGTTCAGCAGTTGTTAATAGACAGAAACAAATACAAGGAAGAACAAGATGTTTAAAAGTAAAAAAATCCGTATTATAACTACTATTATTACTACTATTGTTTGTGTCATATAAAAACCTGTTACGGTTTTCAAAGACAATAAATGACTGAATCTGAATCTGAATCACACACACACACACACACACACACACACACACACACACCCACACCACACACACACACCCCACCATCCTACCCCCATTCCCCAACCCCTCACCTGTGAACTCCCTGGCCCTCCGAACCCCACCTCTCCCCTCCCTGCCCTCCCTCCCTCAGACTCACATGACTTTATCCCCCACCTCAGACCCTCCCCCCTCCCCTTTCCCCCACCCCCTTGCTCCAAATCCACCTCTATCACATGATGTTTTTAAATGGTTGAGTGAACACGCTTCTCAGAGAGTTCAGTGGCGAACGCGCGCGCACCACATATATAACAACACAAGAAAAGACCACACACACACACACACACAAAATATGAGGTTGCAAAATATGTTTATGAGTGTCAGCAGTTCAGCAGTTGTTAATAGACAGAAACAAATACAAGGAAGAACAAGATGTTTAAAAGTAAAAAATCCGTATTATAACTACTATTATTACTACTATTGTTTGTGTCATATAAAAACCTGTTACGGTTTTCAAAGACAATAAATGACTGAATCTGAATCACACACACACACACACACACACACACACAAGCGCGCCCCACACGCATGCACTCATTTTCACACACGCACACGCACGCACACACGCACACACACGCACGCACGCACGCACGCACTCGCACATAACCCTCTCTCTGAACTCTCTGTCACACTCACTCGCTCACACACAAACACGCACGCACGCGCGCGACCCCCCCCCCCCCTCCCCCTCCACCCCAGTCCCCTACCTCTCCCCTCCCCCCACACACGTACTTTTATCCCCCTCGTACATTGCCTCCCCTCCTTCCCCCCCCACCCTCCTTCCTCCCCCCCCCCCCCCCCCCCCCCCCCCCCCCCACACACACACACATACACACACATGTGCATGCGTGCGTATTTCTATCAGAAGAATTTGTGGTAGTAGTCTGGGGAACATGTCGATACGTCCCAGTACCATTACGTCCCAGTACCATTGCGTCCCAGTACCATTGCGTCCCAGTACCATTACGTCCCAATACCATTACGTCCCAGTACCATTGCGTCCCAATACCATTGCGTCCCAATACCATTAGTCCCAATACAATTACGTGCCATTGCGTCCCCGTACCATTAGGTCCCAATACTAGTGAACACGAGATAGGCTGTCCCTACAATCTCACTGTCCGTGGGACAGTTATTTCTAGAAATGAATGTCCATCGGACGCTGGCTCCTAGGAAAAAGTGTCAACAGACACTATCTCCTACAAATAAATGTCCTACATCTACAGGAATAACTGTCCTGGGTGGACACTTATTTCTAGGAACGACTGTCTGATATTGCTGGAGGTTATTCTTTGTGGTGCGTTGTACACACCAGCGCGCCCCAGACGTTTTTTGTTTTCTTTTTGCTTATCTCATTACCCTGGTAAAATAAAATTTCGTTCGTTACTTCGTTCTCTGTCTGTCTGTCTGTCTGTCTGTCTGTCTCTCACCGCCTTTTATTTGTCACTTTGTCGCTCTCTCCCTGTCCATGTTTTACATTCTGTTCCAAGTCTTCCCTCTGTAGCCCCCCCCACCCGCCCCCGTTTGTACCCATCCTGACAAGAGATAAATAGTTTTCGTTTCTTCTCAGATTTTTTGGAAGAACGATATCAAAGCCAAGTTTTCATGGTTAAAAACAGGGTTTTTTTGGTGAATGTCTCTGTACGACCCTCGCCACCCCCACCCCCTCCCCCCCCCCCCCCCCCCCTCCACCGGCCCCCCACCCCACTTACTTTTCTTAACAACTATGTACGGAGGAAACGACTTTGACAAAGATGGCCCCTCGTGGTCGGCTGGGCTATAAGCAGCACAGATTGACCATCTCTCCCCTCGTCCTAGCCCCCCCCCCTTACCCTCCCCCTCCTCCCGCTCCTCCCCTCCCCGCACCCCACCCCACCCCACCCACCCCACCACACTGCTTTCCGAGTGCCAGTCTGTGAAGTTGAATCACTGCACATCCACCCCACCTGTGTTCTTCCCACCCCCTCCCGGCCTCCTCCCCCCCCCCTTCCCCCCTGCGCCCCCCCCTCCGCCCCCCCCCCTCCTAGGCCCCGGTTTGTCCAGGGTTTTTAAGGTCAAGCAGTGGTTGATAAGGTACAGCCAGGTACAAGCCAGGTGATTAAGGTACAAGCCAGTGTTGATTAAGGCACACCTGGTTAAGGTACAAGCCAGGTGTTGATTAAGGTACAAGCCAGTGATTAAGGTACAAGCCAGGTGGTTAGGACAAGCCAGTGGTGATAAGGTACAAGCCGTGATTAGGTACAGCGTGTTAAGGTACAAGCCAGGTGGTTAAGGTACAAGCCAGGTGGTTGATTAAGGTACAAGCCAGGTGGTTTGATGAAGGTGCAAGCCAGGTGGTTGATTAAGGCACAAGTCAGGTGATTAAGGTACAAGCCAGGTGATTAAGGTACAAGCCAGGTGGTTGATTAAAGTACAAGCCAGGTGATTAGATACAGCCAGGTGGTTGATTAAGGTACAAGCCAGGTGATTAAGGTACAAGCCAGGTGATTAAGGTACAAGCCAGGTGATTAAGGTACAAGCCTGTGGTTGATTAAGGTACAAGCCAGGTGATTAAGTACAAGCCAGGTGGCTGATTAAGGTACAAGCCAGGTGATTAAGATACAAGCCATGTGGTTGATTAAGGTACAAGCCAGGTGATTAAGATACAAGCCAGGTGAATTAAGGTACAAGCCAGGTGATTAAGGTACAAGCCATGTGGCTGATTAAGGTACAAGCCAGGTGGCTGATTAAGGTACAAGCCAGGTGATTAAGGTACAAGCCAGTGGCTGATTAAGGTACAAGCCAGGTGGTTGATTAAGGTACAAGCCAGGTGATTAAGGTACAAGCCAGGTGGCTGATTAAGGTACAAGCCAGGTGATTAAGGTACAAGCCAGGTGGTTGATGAAGTACAAGCCAGGTGGATTAAAGTACAAGCCAGGTGGTTGATTAAGGTACAAGCCAGGTGGCTGATTAAGGTAAAGCCAGGTGGTTGATTAAGGTACAAGCCAGGTGGCTGCAGGCAGACAGATCACCATCAAAGGCATGGACTCGTTTGGGAGGAACCACCTGGCGCAAAGAGAGGGTCATGGGGTTAGTGAGTGCAAAGGCGTGAAACGGGACGCCAACCAAGATAAAATTCATGCACTTGAAGACTGAGATGTCATCGGTAGAAACCCCCCCCCCCCCCCCCCCCCCCCCCCCCCCCCCCCCCCCCCAATACAAGGGAAATAGTTGGCGGGAGTTGTCCTCGTGATCAATTATCAGTTTTAACGTTAATTGCTGGGTCAGACTTATGGTGGGCCTCAAAAAAAACGCTTACTTGGATTTTTATATGGCGTTTTAGAGTAAAATTGTAATTGTGGCGTGTAGCCTGTCAATCTCTACGCGACAAGTAATGGCTCCTCAACGGGGGAGACAAGACGACTTGGCCGGACTAGGTTATGACATACGCTATGACAGTTACCCCCTCTACTTTCTCTCTCTCCCCCCCCCCTCCCACCCACCATCGCCCTTCCTTCCTTGGCCCTCCCCTTTTCCATTTCCCACCCTCTCCAACCCCCTCCCCTCCCAATCCCCCCCCCCCTCCCCACACCTTTTCCATTGTTTGCTGTCATTCCACCGTGTGTGTGTGTGTGTGTGTGTGTGTGTGTGTGTGTGTGTGTGTGTGTGTGTGAGTGTGAGAGAGTGTGTGTATGTGTGTGTGTGTGTGTGTGTGTGTGTGTGTGTGTGTGTGTGTGTGTGTGTGTGTGTATGTGTGTGTGCGTGTGTGTGTATGTGTGTGTGTGTGTGTGTGTGTGTGTGTGTGTGTGTGCGTGCGTGTGTATGTGTATGTGTGTGTGTGTTGTATGTGTGTGTGTGTGCCCATCTTCGTGGTCCCTATCACTGACGGCTGGTGACGGAGAAGTATCATTAGACGTCACCGCTGCCGACGCCTCTAACTGTCGTGGGCCGGCCGGTGTGGAGGGGGGTTGGGGGGGGGGGGGGGGGGGGGGGGGGCTTGTTAGCTCGTACGTCACATCCGGTTTGCGTACAAGGGGAGGTCATCCGGCTGTGAGGCGGTGGGATTGGTAACGAGGCTCGCCACTCACTGGGAGACAGACTGATAGTCAACATGATGACTGATAGTGAACTAGAATCACTGATGGTCAACTATGATGACTGATAGTGAACTAAATCACTGATGGTCAACTATGATGACTGATAGTGAACTATAATCACTGATGGTCAACTATGATGACTGATAGTGAGCTAGAATCACTGATAGTCAACTATGATGACTGATAGTGAACTATAATCACTGTAGTCAACTATGATGACTGATACTAGTGATAGTGAGCTAGAATGACTGATAGTCAACTATAATGACTGATACTAGTGATAGTGAGCTAGAATGACTGATAGTCAACTATAATGACTGACACTAGGGATAGTGAGCTATAATGACTGATAGTCAACTATAATGACTGATACTAGTGATAGTGAGCTAGAATGACTGATAGTCAACTATAATGACTGATAGTCAACTATAATGACTGATACTAGTGATAGTGAGCTAGAATGACTGGTAGTCAACTATAATGACTGATACTAGTGATAGTGAGCTAGAATGACTGATAGTCAACTATAATGACTGATATCAGTGATAGTGAGCTAGCATGACTGATAGTCAACTATAATGACTGATACTAGTGATAGTGAGCTAGATGCTGATAGTCAACTATAATGACTGATTACTAGTGATAGTGAACTAGAATGACTGATAGTCAACTATAATGACTGATACAGTGATAGTGAGCTAGAATGACTGATAGTCAACCATGATGACTGATACTAGTGATAGTGAGCTAGAATGACTGATAGTCAACTATAATGACTGATACTAGTGATAGTGAGCTAGAATGACTGATAGTCAACTATAATGACTGATACTAGTGATAGTGAGCTAGCATGACTGATAGTCAACTATAATGACTGATACTAGTGATAGTGAGCTAGATATGTGTATTTTGGACTGATAGTCAACTATAATGACTGATACTAGTGATAGTGAGCTAGAATCACTGATAGTCAACTATAATGACTGATACTAGTGATAGTGAGCTAGAATCACTGATATCAACTAGGACTGATAGTGAACTATGATGACTGATAGTCAACTATATGAACACGTCCTGTGGGCCCCCCCTCCCCTCCCCCCCCCCCCCCCCCCTCCACCACACTGCTTACTGCAGTACCGTACGTATACAATCAGTGCCCCCCCCCCCCAAAAAAAAAAAAAAAAAAAAAAAAAAAAAGAAGAGCATTTTGCCTTTACTCGCAGCGCGTTTGTCGATCAGACACAAACAGAATGTTTATCATTGTGGTGATTGAACTGAGCGGCAGAATCCGCCGCCCAGACAGGACAGTGACAGAGAAAATGATGAATGATTTCTGTGATGAGACACGGTGATGCAACCCCCCCTCCCCCCCTTCCCCCCCCCCCCCCCCCCCCCCCCCACCCCCACCACACACACACACGACACCCCTGATGAATGAAAGCATAGCGAAAAGTGTCGTCTGCTTTACGTACGTTTACTCAGAAGTGGGACAATGCGAGACAGAGACAGACAGAGAGAGAGAGAGAGACAGAGAGAGAGAGAGAGAGAGAGACAGACAGACAGACAGACAGACAGAGAGGGAGAGACAGACTGACAGAGAGACAGACAGACACAGACAGGCAGACAGAGAGAGACAGACAAACAGAGAGAGACAGACAGACAGACAGAGAGAGGGGGACAGAGAGACAGACAGACAGAGAGAGAGATAGAGACAGACAGAGAGAGACAGACAGACAGAGAGAGACAGACAGACAGAGAGAGAGAGAGATGCCGGCAAGCATCCTATCTTCCCATGCGTGGGAATTTTGAGCTGGAAGCACGCGCTGGCTGGAACTGGGTCTCGTGACGGCAGCACGTGCCATGCGCGCGGCCGTGGGGGAATAGAAGGAACGAGCAGGCTACGTCCTCGAGGGGAGTGTGCGTGCATTGCTGTTAGCGTACGGTCCGCTGTTAGCCTAAAGCGCCCACACGTGCATCACTACACTGACTGTCTGCCAGCCACGACTTCACTGGGATTTTCCTCATCTGTTCATGGCTGTTTTGTTTGAAGCTTGGTGGGTTCGGAACAACAGCTAAAATAGAAAGGGGGGGGGACCGGGGGGGAAATACACACACAACCAACCAACCAACCAACCAAGCAAACAAGCAGCAGCAACAACGACAACGACAACAGTTACAACGAAAACAATCACAGCTTCAACACAACACAGCACGCACGCACGCACGCACGCACGCACGCACGCACGCACGCACACACACACACACACACACACACACACCACACACACACACACACACACACACACACACACACACACACACGTACGTACGCACGCACGCATGCACAACACACACACTCACACACACGGACGCACGCACGCACGCACATACACGCACACTCATGCACACACTCATACGCACGAACATTCTCTCTCTCTCTCTCTTCCTCTCTCTCTCTCTCTCTCTCTCTCTCTCTCTCTCTCTCCTCTGTCTGTCTGTCTCTCTTCTCTCTCTCTCTCTCTCTCTCTCTCTCTCTCTCCTCTCTCTCTCTCTCCTCCTGTCTGTCTGTCTGCCTGTCTCTCTTTCTCTCTCTGTGTGTCTCTCTCCTCTGTCTGTCTATCTGTCTGTCTGTCTGTCTGTCTCTCTCTCTCTCTCTCTCTCTCTCTCTCTCTCTCTCTCTCTCTCTCTCTCTCTCTCTCTCTCTTTCTCTCTCTCTCTCATAACTTACGTGTCCTTCTGGTGACGTCCAGGTGGTCAAGGTACAGGGATCAGTTGCCTGGTGACAATCTATCTACCAGTACAAGTGCCCCCCCCCCCCCCCCCCCTCCTAACCCTTTTCTTTTTGTTTAGCCAGGGTCTGTCTGTCTGAATGACGACCGTTGAACTCTCATAAACCTCTTCAACTGGGGATTAGCCCCGGGTGGAGATCGTTCACTTTCGTCATAGTGAATATCTTACAGCCACGGCCCAATCCCCCCCCCCCCCCCCC
>JAFLJL010008189.1:25000-26867 GCA_018398815.1 Conus ventricosus | reverse complement strand
GTTTTTATGTTTTTGGGGGGGGGGGGGGGGGGGGGGGGGGGAAAAAGAGGACCGATGGGTTTAATTTGGTTACTTTTAACAAAAAAAAGGAAGGACTGAAAGGTAGGATTAACTACTGAAAAATTAGATAAAAATAACAAAATAATCTATTTACGATTTGATTAAAATTCCCTAAGCCCTTCCCAAAGGTTACTCGTTAATTTAACAAAGAAACAACGGCAACGAATCTAAAAAGTCAAACAAAATGGGTGTGGTGTGTGTGTGTGTGTGTGTGTGTGTGTGTGTGTGTGTGTGTGTGTGTGTGTGTGTGTGTGTGTGTTTGCAAATTGCTTTTTGAAACTTCGTCTTGATTTAGGATTGTATTTTGTTGATCGTGGCGCATCTCTACTCCTCTGAAATGAGTAGACAGGAAAGGGCACACCCAGAGCCTGTCTTCATCCTTTATGACAAATGTTTTGAGGGATCAAATCCGAATAACTAGTTAGACATTCATCTGATATCTGAAATTTGGTTTGGATTTATTTTTGTATCATTTGATGATTACATGCATTTAGATAGCAGCCTCGTTTGTTTTTAAGTAATCTGATTAAAAATTTAAAAAATTCGCATATTATTAGGTCTCTTGGGGCGCTGCAATGCTATTATGTAGAACAATCTTAGAAGTGTGTTTGTTAGTTCCTGAATATCACGAATCTCTTTTAAAAGATTATGATTATATGTTTACAAGGACCCGGATGTGGCTTTAACTCCGTTTAAGAGATCACGAAGAGAGAAAAATATAGAGTGAAGAGGGAAAAATATAGAGTGAAGAGGGAAAAATTATAGATGGAAGAGGGAAAAATATAGAGTGAAGAGGGGAAAAATATTGAGTGAAGAGGGAAAATATAGAGTGAAGAGGGAAAAATATAGAGTACAACCGCGCCACTGTAACGTCAGACCAGTGGGGAACTCCAGAACATTATCGTTTTTTGGCCTGATCCTTTTTGATCCTTTTAAAAAAAATCTAGTTCTGAATCTTCCATGCCTGTTAACATCTCATTGGTGATCTCCTCTCTGATCTTTAAGCCAATGTTCCTCGAAGACTTCATGCCAGAATCCTCAGTGTCCACAAAGCACGGGCAACGCCCCTGGATAGACATGACCGCATGCTGCTCATGAGAGAGGGTGGTCACACCACCCGGGCTAGGAATTCGGTCTTTGCTGTAGTTGACAGGGTTTTAAGAAGGTTGTATTCTGTATGCTGGATCAGCCTGGCACCACCAAAAACCGTCACAGTGAACCACCAGCACGGGGCAGTCTCCTCTTGTGGGTTGGTCCCATTACAGCCTGATAATGAAAATCTTCTTGTACACTCCGGTACTACGACTGAAAGAATGATGATGACAGCAGTGGTTGTGTTATGGAAAAAAGGGAATGAATGGCATAATGAAACAGAAAGAAAAGAATATCGATAGAAAATGAAGTATTACATATAACACACGAAAAACAAACAAATACACAATTGCTGCGTGTTTTCAGGGTCCACAGTCTTCTAGACCTGTAACATCCGTGGGTGTAAAAAGTCATACCCTGCTCTACATGACTTTTCAGAGAATAATGACCCCGGAGTACTGCTGACGTAGCTTTTATCACCATCAATTCATTGAGAGAGAGAGAGAGAGAGAGAGAGAGAGAGAGAGAGAGAGAGAGAGAGAGAGAGAGAGAGAGAGAGAGAGAGAGAGAGAGGAGATAGAGGCTATTGGGGACGGGGACTGGAGGCGAATGGGGAGTAACTGGAAAATAACTGTCATTATAGCCTCCCTTTATTTGTCCAGGCGCGAGTTCTTCGCGACGTCGGCCTGCAAAGTCTCCAGCTTTCAATTGTGAA
>JAFLJL010008189.1:0-12500 GCA_018398815.1 Conus ventricosus | reverse complement strand
GCGAGTGCGTGTGCCTATGCGAGAGCGCTTTTTGGTTGGAAAGGAAAATATTTGTCTATCCCCCCCTGCACCCTGAATATGAAAATCATTTTTTAAAAACGGGGGGGGCGTCGGAGCCCCGTCAAAAATTGGGGGGGCTCGCCCGGGATGAACATAAATGAGCCATAAGTATTTTGATTCTGGGTTTTGTTAAATTGCGGATTGAAATTTGTCGTAATTGGGGAAACCCTAATTTTTTTTTTCCGGGAAAACGGTGTCATGTTTTGTTTGTTTTGATCTTTTTTTTTTCATACGGGGCCTTGTATTTGAATTTTGTTTTGGGTTGCTGTTGGGGTTGATTGTGGTCAAAACTATTTATCCTTATTTAAAGGACGTGTGGAATCTCGTTGTTCTGGGGTTTTATTAACGCTATGGGGTTAGTACTTCAAAATGCGATAAGAGGTGCGGACAATGGGTCCGCTGAAAAAGAGGGACCCATAAAAGAAGGAAAAGTTTTAGGACTAAAGGGCCCGGGAAACAAAGGATAGTAGATGAGAATCCCCCGTGTAATCGAGGCCCAGAAAAAAAAAAAGGGGAAAGGCAAGAGAGAGAAAGAGAAGGGGAAAAAGGGGAGGGGAAAAGGGAAAAAACGGGAAAAAGGGGAGAGAAAAAGGGGAAAGGGGAAAAAGAGGAGGAGAAAGGAACGGGAAAAAGAGGAGAGAAAAAGGGGAAGGGGAAAAAGAGGAGAGAAAAAGGGAAGGGGAAAAAAAAGAGGAGAGAGAAAGAGAAGGGGGAAAAGAGGAGAGAAAAGAAACGGAAAAAGGGGGAGAGAACGGGAAAGGAGGAGAGAACGGGAAAGAGAGGAGAGAGAAGAGAGGGGAAAGGGGGAGAGAGAAAGAGAAGGGGAAAAAGGAAGAGGAAAAAGGAACGGGAAAAGGAGAGAGAGAGAAAGAAAAGGGGAAAGAGGGAAAGAAAAGAGAGAAATAAGGCTTTTGAGTTAGAAAAATTAAAATTGGAGAAGAAGGGGATGGACGAAAAACCCAAGGAACTTTGCCCCACATGTCAGTCCCTTGATCAATATGCCAAGGGTTTCGATGATAACCCGGGACCTTTTAGGGATTCATTTCGCAATTTAAAGGATTGCCAAAGATCAGGGTACCCGAGAACGGGGGGCCAAAAATTTGTCAGGCTGCTGACCCCAAAGCTAGGGAGCTTTTTTCTGCTTACCCCCGGAAAAAAAAGACGATTTGAGTCGGTGCGCGAGCTTTGTTTCAGAGGTCCAGGTAACCCCCGAAGAAAGGGAAATTTGTTCAGAAAAAACCCGTTCGTAAATGGGTGAGACGCCCCGTACAGTTCCTTTTCGGCTTAGGGCTTTTTTGACAAAGGATAAGGTTGGGAAAACATTGAACAAACCTTTGAATCTTTAGGGAGGAGTCGAAGGAGCAAATTTTTCCCCCATTGTCGGAAGGACTCCCAATTCTTGGCAAAAGGTTTTTAGGAAGTTTAGAGGAGTTAGTAAAAGTTGCAGAAGGTATGAATCCCCCATACGCGCGCGAAATTTGGGTGAAGGATAAACCCCGTGTCCATAACCCCCAGCACACGGTCGGGGGAAAAAATGCCGACCCTCAAAAAAGAGTGGAAACGCGATCGGAGCAGGCCCCTAGGCCCGGGGAAAACCAGTAACCAAGCGATGCCAAAAGGATCGTTTTGTTTTAAGTGCGGCGAGGGGGGACATCGCAAAGGACGTGGGGCGGACGGGAAACCTCGTTGTTGCCGTAAATACATTTCAGCAGGAAGATAAAGCGCCGTTCCAACCACCAGGGCAGTGGTGAAGGAGCGGCAGCAATGTTTACGGGACCCCCCCCCGGGCTAACATAGGGCAATGGAAACCCCCCAGTTGGAAAAACATAAAGACTAAAGGGAGCCCATTGTGTGGATGCAGATGGGAAGAATCAGTCCCCCTTTTGGCCTTTTTAGGGTGGGTCCGATTTTGAAAGGGGGACACCATTATCGCAGGAGTTCAAAGGGATTCCCCTCCCAACTTTACTGGGGTATAGGACATTCTGCCAAACCCCACCCAGTCGGTTGACCAAGTAGGAGAGGTAAATGTCGTGGAAAACAAGGGAAACCCACAAAAAAGCGGGAACCCACTAGGCCGTGGTTATCCCCCCAACTCTCACCCGGGGGAGACCGCAAAGCAGCGGCTGACGATACCCTGATGCCATAGAAAGGGGGTGAATGATGGAACACCCTGCGAAAAACCCCAAACGGGAAGAGCGTTTCACGGAGCACAAGGCAAAATTTGTGCGTAAATTTACGGGGGTGGGGGGAAGTTTTCCCCTAGTAGTCCCAAAAAGAGAAACGGGAGGGGGGTGTCCAGATGGGACATGAGAGCCAAACAGGACCCCATCTAAGGGAAGAAAAGCCCTAGATGGTCGTCAAAGAATTCCATTGGCCCGGGGTAAGGAATGTCAAGAGGTACGTAAGGTCATGTGACAGGTGCCAACGTTGGGCCCCAAAAATACGAGCCCCGTCGTTTTGGCCTACCCGCTTTTGCCCCACCTTCCCCGGGTAGGGGTAGATATTGTAGGGCCATTGTGCCAGCATCCAATCAAGGAAATCGCACATCATCCAGCGATTGATTAGCAACAGCTAGCGGATGCGGGCCGGGGAAAAGAATGCCCAGAAAAGGACGAGCAGAACCCTTCCTGTGGTCGGGGACCAGAGTGGGGGGCCAAAAAAAATCTTGACGGCCCCCAAGGCCCGCAGTTTATTATGGAGTCATGGCTGAAGTCAACCCGACCCCTGGGTCGACCACTGACGACCCCCCTACCATCCTAAAACCAAGGGCTTGGAGAGAGGTTCCACCACTCTAAAGACAAGTGAAGAATGTTGTAAAAAACCCCCAGAGAGGGCCCGTTTTTCCCCAGCCATTTTGTTTGAACGGGGGGGTGCCCCGGCCAGCTTGGGTTTTCTCCATTCGATATTGTATGGCGGACCGTAGGGGGGCCCCCATGGAAATACTCGGCAGATCTGGACGGATAAAGGGGGAAACCCGTCCAGCCCACGTCCCAGTAGAAACAGAAATGAGGGAAAGCTGGGACACTAGCAAAAAAGGCAAAAAAACCCTGGCCCGGGCGAAGGGAAGCAAGCAACTTCTATGATCGCCGTGCGGGGAAAAACTTTGAGCCAGGAGAGAATACTGCTCTTGCTGCCGAGCGCATAAAAAAATTGAGTTGTCCGGGAAGGGGGCATTCATGGTAGTGGAACAAAGGGGGGGGAATTACTCATTCATTTGCGTCCCAACTGCTTTAAAAAACTTACCATGTGAACTGCTTAAGAGGTATGGAGACTTTGCGGAAGGCTAATTCCGTGTACCCACCCTTGTGGGGAGGAAAGTGAACAGGACTTAAACAGCCCGGGGACAACCCCCAGTCCCCCCGACGCAGCAGAAACGTTGGGACTGCATGTTGTCCGCTGCTCCAAGGGGGGGCGCAGAAAAAAAAGTTCGCGATTGCTTGCCGAATTCCTGAACTTTGACGAACGACGGGACTCATCATCTCGCAGATTCCCCAGGCCCAAAATGCTTGATGAGAAACCCATGCGATCAAAAACCTTCCTCCCCCCTTCCCAGGCGGAAGCGTTGGGAAAGATTAGAAAAAATACTGGCATTGGGGGTGATCGAACCAACGCAGTCACATACGCTTCCCCGGTCGTAGGGTACAAAGAAGGAGGGATAAAACCCGGGTTCTGCGTAGACTATGCAGGCTGAATTCGGCACTGCTTTCCAAGCAGAAGCATCCCAATTCCGGAGGCCATCTTCGCCAAAATCGCCAATCCCAAGATTTTTCTAAGGTGGACCCAAAGGCTTTGGCAACCCCGTTAAGCCAGCAGCCCGGCCGAAGCTGGCGTTCATCACCCAGGAGGGGAAACACCTGGCGGGTCATGCCGTTCGGAGTGAAGAAGCTCCTGTTTTTTTCGGCGATGATGGGAGATTATTGGGGGCACGAGGGGAAAACCCCGGGGGACAATTTCATGGTATTCTACGCGAAGAACATGGAGGGCATTGCTTCTGGAGAGCTGCCCTGGAAAGACTGACGAAGCAGGACTGACCGCTGCCCCCCCAAATTGTCATATAGGGTTCCGGACACTTGACTCCCTTGGACTCGTTCGCTGGGACGCCTGGGGATGCCAAGGTGAGTCCTTAAGGAGCGGGAGACCAAACAAAAAAGAAGGGGGAAAGGGGCTTTCTGGGACTGGCTGGTTTTTTCCGCCTTTGTGCCCATTTCAGCCCCTAGCAGGACCCTCAGGCCCTGCTGAAGAAGATGCACCCAACAAGGTGGTGTGGACGGGGGGTTTGAGGGGGCATCCAGTCCCTGAAGGCCATCTAATTTCCCGGCTCTGTATTTTTGGCTGCCAGACTTAAACAAGGACTTTGGCTCAGGACAGATGTGTGTCGGGGCCCTTGGGGCCGTCATATCACCCATGAGGGAGTGTTACATCCCGTAGCATAGCGAGTCGGAAATGAAAGAGCGGAACGAAACTACGCTGTGTCCGAAAAGGGGTGCCTGCCATAGTTTTGGGGGGTTTGCGCGGTTTAAAAAGTACTTGTAGGGAGGATTTTTGCCCCTCGAGACCGATCACGAACCTCTGTCGTATTTGGCCCAAGCCAAACTGACCAGCGTCGTCCATGCGGGGGTCACTGCTACTCCAGGAGTATTCTATGAGAGTTCGTAATCCGGTGGCCAGAACGTAGCACGATTCATGAGTGAAGCATGGGGGAGGTGGTCGAGTCGATGGGCAGAAAAATAGCTGTGGGTGTCTCGCCCTGTGGTAGATATTGCCCTTTTGGGACATAAAAATGGTGATTGAAAATGATGGTTTATTTTGTTTTTATTTCCCCAGTATAGGGGCGGGGGTCGAGCCTAGTTCATGTGTTATTTTTCTTTTTCTGATATAGTTTAATGTTGCATTGCTTTTTCATTGCCCAGTATAGGGGGGGGTTGACCTTTTTATGTTTTTTTTTTCAGTTTTTGTTTTATGTTGCTTTTGTTTATTGCCCATTAGGAGCGGGGACGTACATGCTCACGTGTTTATTTATGATTTTTCTGATTGATATTTTTTTGCTCATTTGTTTTGTCACAGCTCGTAAAAAGTACTTAAGTTTTTGACATAGGATGAATTTTTGATTTCATATTTTTGGTGAGCCCGTGTGAGCAGTTTGGGGCCCAAACACCCCTAAATTTGATTTTGATTTTACGTAGGCGGGGCCCACACCTGAAATTGAATGTTGTCCTTTGGGGTTTGGGGCCCCACAGCTAAATTTGATTTTGGGTAAAAGTAGGTGGGCCACACACCGGAATTTTGAATATTGTGTTAATCATGGTTGGCGTATTAGAAGTGAATGGAATGATTATAAACATGTAGGGGCATGCTGATAGCTAACGTTATAGAGAGAGTTCTTGATTATAGTGAGCCAGTTTATGACTGAGTGATTCAATGGATATTGATGATTTATTGTTTTTAATTGGGTAATTATCCATTTAGAGTGTTGAGGAAGTATGTTTTAAAAAAAGAGGATACTGTTAATCGACCCCTGCAAGATTTTGCTTTTTCCAAATTTGGGGAACATTCGTCCTGGAGAAAAAGTTTATTGGAACAAATTTTAGGTACGGGGGTCATAGTCGGCGAATGTTCTCGACATTTAGGCAAATTAAGGGTAGTTTGATGTTTTGAGACAAATCCTTGGGGGTTTTTCAAGTGTGGAATTCGGGGTCACCAAGGGGGGTACCCCCATTCATAACTGAAGGAGGGGGAGTTACTGGGAAATTTTTCGCATGTCCGAGGGGTGTAACAAGAACATGCTACCTGCCGGTCCTGGGTTAAAAAGTGTCCCCTTTGACACTGGCTTTCATGGGGTCTCCAGTGGCCGAAGGGAAGGCGATCGTGCAGGTGACCGCACGGGGAGGTGACCCTCAGCCTGCAGGAGGTACAGCGACCCTTCAGTCGTCCCTTGTTCTGAGGAATGAATGGAAGGGTGCGACCTATTTGGTGGTTTGGCCTTGGTCTATGAGGTAGTAACTCTTTAAGCTCAGCTTGGGTGGTAGAGAAGTCCCGGCTGTTAGTACAATGGGTAGCTTCGGGAAACGAACAGAGTTTATAGGAGGTTATGCATTAAAAAATTGGTGCCCAAGTCTTTGTTGGCACTAGCAGTGGGTTGTGTGTATGTGTAGGGGACCAGTGATTTTATTGTGGAAAAAAATAAATTGGGGATTTATTGGTAAGGTGTGTGATGTTGTGTGCCCAAAGATTCCATTGGGGGAGCCCGTTTTAATCAAATTTTGCTTGTTTGAGAATGAATATAAGGGGCTTGGAAAACAGGAAGTGGGTGACTCACTTAAGGGGAAAATGAACTCGCCCACTTTTGGGGGGCTCAAGAAAATACAGCGTGAAGCAGAGGGGTTACTGCGCCCCGTTGTTCCTGGGTGGGGGACTAAGACAGTGGAGGTTGCGTAGCCTCGGGGCCGACACGAGAAGAATTGTCTCCGTGTGGGGGGGGTCGACAGCAAGAAACGTGTCCCGTTGGGCCCAGACAGGGAGCTGCCGACACGGGGGGTGTTTTCCCGCCAGAGAAGACCTGTGGGAGAGGGCCGACGGAGCCCTTCAGTGGGAGGGCGAAGGCGGGGAGTCCGGGAGACTCGGTGGAGGGTGCGACTCAAGTAGTTCCAGGGCCCCCTGGGTTTGGCCCAAACGGGAGGCACAACAGTTTGGCAGCTTCAGCTCGTGGTCGCACAGTGGGTGAGGAAATGCGTCAACCAAGGAATGTGGCAAGTTATGGACGTTTTATTTGCTCTTAAGGTTATAAGTATCAAACAGAATATGGAATATTGTCTTTCCCGGTAAATAAGAAAAACGAAAAACAGGGGAGCGATTTTTGAAATTGTTGTTGCTGTTTACATTGTTGTAGAAAAATAGTTGTGTTGTGTTTGTGACGGGTGGGGCTCAGAGTCAAGTTGAATAAAAGTTGATTTTTTTTCTAAAAATGTTATTGTTTTCCCCCCCTTTGTGCGGGCCCCATGTGAGTGACGAGGCGTGGCCTATGCGAGGGCATTTTGGTTTGAAAGCGTAAATACTTCTGTCTATAACCCCCCGCATCCCTGAATATGAAAAACATATTTTAAAACGAGGGGGAGCGTCGGAGACCGTCACACATATAATTCCACTTAGTGCAGGGCATAAATTTCCACCCAAAATCTTCCAGTGCTGACTGTTCGACAGAGGGGTATAGAACACCGGTACCCTTAAAATGGCAATGAAAATGTTCTATAAAAGTCTCAACTAAACAGACAAAAAAAAAAGAATAGGATAAAAAACAAAATCATGATCAGTATTTTTTTGAGTAATCCAAAACATTTTAATGAAAAGGGGGAAAAAAGGGTTTTAACTTCCTCCCAAAACACTACATCTCAAAACCATTCAACACTGACGGGGCAACCCACACGCATTTCCCTTTGACCTATCGTCAAAAGCGCTGTTCACTGTACAGGGGACACAGAACCTCGCCCAGGGCAGGGCGAAAGTTTCAGTGACGCCCTCAGCTCACTGCAAAGGGAGCCCGGGGTCACCTCATGTTCGTTCCCCCCTCCGCGGGCAAAAAAACGTAGAAAACTCCGCCCGGCCGATACCCTTTTCATTTCCCCAAGAAGATCACCCGAGCCAACGTGTAAAAGAGTTCGATCCAAAAGGGGATGTTGGTATTGGGCACGTTTTTTGTACTTCTTGCCTTTTTTTGAGGAAGGGGCGTTTTTTCTCATTTCTCTCATCTTGTAGAAAATTCCCCCCCTGAAAGAGTTTGGCTCCCCTGAGGTTTGTTTGGGTCTTTGTAAGTCCGTTTCTGTTTATAACCCACACACACACAACACACCAACACACACAAAAACACTCACTCACTCACTCACTCACACCCACTCCCCCGCTCATCACTCACCAAAAAACACACACACACACCACACACAAAACCACCACCACACACACACACACACACACACACAACTCGCAACTATCGGGGGAACCCGGTTTTGGGGTTAACACTGGATCCATCAAAATTCAGTTTACGCGACAGTTTGGCTTATAGTGATAAGATCCCCAATGGGTCCAACGCGCACTTGCTCTTCTCCTTTTCAGCGAGGCCCGAAGAGAAATTGTTACGTCTGGACCCCCCCCAGGCCCTCTGATTTCTGTCCAGGTAGGGCCTTTTTCGAGGCCAGGTCGTTCCTTTTCCCCTGCGGGTCGTGGTTTGCTGTCAAAGGTCATCCCCTCCCCCCAGCCCTCTGCTCCTTTACATGGGGCATAGCCCCCACCAGGAACTTTTTCTGCTCGACCTCATCAAAATTTTTGGTCCCCGACCGGAAATGGTATGAGGTCGACAGGACGATTTTTCACGGTTCGTTAAGGGGCCCCCTGAGGGTTGACAAGCTTTTCAGCTACTTCCACGCTCGCCCCTGTGCCGAGAATCGGGTCTGCCCGGATTGCCTGGGCTTTTTGAAAAGGGGTGGACCCGGGTTTTTCTCAAAAACACCCCAACGGAGGAGAAGGCCCCCCCCCCCCCCCCCCCCCCCCCCCCCCCCCCCCCCCATGTTTAACACGACAGGGGCAACCCGCCACCACGCCGTCCAAGTTCCTTTTCGCCTTGCCCCTTGAAATTGAAGGGCCCGGAAAAGTGCCCAAAAAAAAACCCAAAAAGGCCCCTTACATCCAAGGGTTTAGAGACATGGCCCCGCTGTCCAAATCGGGTCGGGATACTACTCTGAATTCACTGTAAACAATGAAGTATGGGGGAAGCTTTAAGTGGACTTTTCCCCGTGAAAACCTGTTCACGCCACACTCACCCCCCCCCCACCCCCCTCTCCGGAGAGAGAGAGAGAGAGAGAGAGAAGGGGAGAGAGAGAGAGAGAGAAGAGAGAGGAGAGAAAAGGGGGGAGAAGAGAGGAAAAAAAGAAACAATAAAAATGTGAAGGGAAAAAAAGAAAGCGAGGGTAAAAAGAATGGGGAAAAAAGACGAATAAGAGAGAGAGAGAGAGGGGAAAGGGGGAGAGAAGGGAGAGAGAAGAGGGGAGAGAGAGAGGAGAGAGGGAAAAATAACTCGGAACTCGGAAATTTTTTTTTGCAAAAACCCCCGACCTTCTGCAATAGGGGAAGAAACAAAATGAAAAAACACACCTGAGCTGTAACATTTTTATGATCACGCTCATTTACAAACTTGCTCACACCAACTATAAACATAAATTGGCCGAAAGATACATACAAAATCACACCCCATTTTTAGCATCCCCAAAATCGAACAGCTCGCCATACAATTTTTTTCGCATTACAAAGAGAGGGAGAGAGAGAGAAGAGAGAGAGAAGGGGAGAGGGGAGAGAAGAGAGAGAGGAGAGGGACAGAAAAGACAAAAGACAGGGCAGACAGACAAAAGATGACGGACAGACAGACAGACAGCAGGCAAATTTTCTTACTCAGCACAGACATAGGGGAACAGAGAGAGCTCCACGAATTCATGTAAAGGGTGGTTACGCGCATGGAAATCAGGATATATCGGAGCACTTAGTATCCCTAATGCACGCATCCCTTCGAACCCCTTTGCCTGTGTTGAGTGAAGGAAATCTGGTTTCCTGTACCGTCCCTTTTCGCCTTGGCAAACGGACCCTTCCCATGCACTGGGGTTTGGGGTTAGTCGCAGTATCAGATGTCACAAACAGCCAGCCTTGCGCAGGGTCCATGTCACGAACGGCCCGCCAGTGCGCAGTGGGGGGCAGTGGTACTTCATGGTCTCTTTATGTGTCGCAAAACCTGAACAGACGTTGTCTGTGTGAGAAGCGGCGGTATTAAAAGATCGTTGCGCCGTCCCAATCTTCGGCTTTTATTGCATGCGTGTGGGGGTAGGTTGAATACCTATTTTGATTTTGCTCTTTGTCGGTTGGCGTTTTTTGTTTTTGTTTTTGTTGTTTTACTTCCACTGAAAAAAACTAGGGTTTTAACCTCTCGTTTCTTTGCTTTGTTTGTGTGTCGTCTGTCGACAACAAATTGTGCAAATGCTCTTTACCCCCTTTCGGGAGACTTTGGCCCCCCCCCCCCCCAAATTTATGGTTCTCTGGGCAAACTCGTTTAATTAAGGCCAAGTCGATGACGCAAACTGGACAAAGAATCCATTCAGCACAATGTTGACATAAAGAACAAAAATTGAAGACTAGCGTCGTTTTCACAAAATGGCAAAAACGATTTTGTGAACTTTAGGGGGGAACAGTGGGGGGCCCAATTTCCGTGTTTTGAATTCAATTTCTTTAAAAAAAAATGATGGAAGATAAACCTTATAAAATTATTTCCCCCGCAGGAAAAATCAAGAGGTTTTTTTTCAGAATTATTTGTAGCGGTTTAAAAAACTTTGTGCTGTTTTTCCCATCAGAGCGGGGTGTCGAAAGGAAATAGAAAATTTTAGGGAAAAAAAAAAAGGTGACATTTTAAATTTTTGTGGTCAAAAAATTTTTATGTTTTTTCCCCGTTTAGTTTTGTTTTCCATTTTGTTCCCCCGAATGTAAACCCTTTTTATCAACTTTTCAAATAATATTTAAAAAAAAATTTCAACCTTCCTTTCTTTTTTATTGGGGGTTCCCCTTTTTATTTTTTTTTCCTTTTTTTTTCCCTCCCCTCCTCCTCCTCCCTCCTCCCCACCTTTCCCTTTTTCTTTTTCCTTCTTTTCGATGTCATTTTTTTTCCCCTTTCCGTGTTTTTCCTTCTTTCTTTTTCCCCTTTTAATCTTATTTTCTGGGGCTTTTCTCTTTTTTCCTCTCTAAAAAACATTTTTTTCTTCCCCTTTTTTTCTTCTTTTTCGTGAGTGGGAAAACAAGGTTGGTCAAATTTTCCCAAAATAAACAAAACCCACACGCACACACACACCACACACCCCACACCACCCCAACAACAAGCGCGCGCGCGCGCGCGCCCACAAACACAAACACACACACGCACGCACGCACGCACGACGACGCACGCACGCACGCACGCACGCACGCACGCACGCCGCCGCACCACCACCCACACACACACACAGCACCACACCAAATGACGCCAAAAAATCTTGACATTTGTCTTTTAATACGATTCGCCCCCTTTTTTTTTCCCCCCCCACCCGTCCCAAACCCCGTAGTTTTGATAAAAACAAAACAAGCCTTCTATTTTTATCAGGTGTTTTTACGCACAAAACAACATCTATAGACAGATGTATGTAATGAGACACCCCGACAATACAGGTGAATGGTTTGGTGTAAAGGGTGGTTACATGTAAAAGTCTGACTGAGCCAGAATCAAAAAACCTTTAAGAGGGTGGCTTCATGACAAACGTCAGAAGGCGAAACACATCATCGTTTCTCTTTTCCCCCTTTGTCTGTGTCTTTTCCATGCGCGCGTTCATCTATTCATGTCCTTTATATATATATATATATATTATATATATATATATTATATATGTATATTATATATTATATATATATATATATATATGTGTGTGTGTGTGTGTGTGGTGTGTGTGTGTGTGTGTGTGTGTGTGCGTGTGCTTTTTCGATATAGTTGGGGCAGATCTGCACACAGACAGCTGTTATTTGTGTTTTCTTCTGGCTTGACATACTCTCTCTCTCTGGTTTTCTGTCTGTCTGTCTGTCTCTCTCTTTTCTCTCTCTCTCTTTCTCTTCTCTCTCACACACAAAACACACACAAAACACACACACCACACACACACACACCACACACACACCACACACAATATTATATATATATATATATATATATATTTTATATATATATATATAAAATATATATATATATTGTATTATATTACACAACACACCTCGTTCTTTTTCTGTTTTTGTCTCATCCTCTCAGAGAGAGAGAGAGAGAAGAGAGGAGAGGAGAGAGAGAGAGAGAGAGAGGTCCTCTCATAGGGAAAGAGTGACGTAATGTTTCACACCTTCCTAGGAGACGCTGTTCCTCTGACATAGGTCATAGAATCGTTGCGTGGGATGAAGAGTTGCCTCAAAACAAGCACATAAATCAACCAGACAAATGCAAAAGGGAAAAATCTTTTTTCCCCCCTATGTAAAGAAGGTGTGCGTGTATGTGTGTGTGTGTGGGGTGTGTGTGTGTGTGTGTGTGTGTGTGTGTGTGTGTGTGTGTGTGTGTGTGTGTGTGGGGGTGTGTGTGGTGCGTTTTTGCGTACACGCGCGCGCGCATGTGTGTGTTTGTTTGTTTGTGTGTGTGGGTGGGTGGGTGTGCACTTTGAGAGAGAGAAGAGAGAAGAAGAAGAGAGAGAGAGTAGAGAAAAAGGCAGAGAGAGAGAGACGAGAGAGAGGACCCCGACAGACAGGGCAAGGAAGCCAGAACAGTCAGGACGAGATCAGAGAGAAGATGGGAGACAGGGGGGGAAAAACGTTTTTCCATTTGGGCCATTATTTCTGCTGTACTGTACCGTTTA
>JAFLJL010008187.1:5000-7500 GCA_018398815.1 Conus ventricosus | reverse complement strand
AGGGGGGGGGGAGGAGAGTGTCAAGCTCGTCCCGAATAGTGAGGTTACGTGTGTAAACTAACGCTCGGGAAACTGGAGTTCTTCGATGTGTATGGGGAATTCCGTGAATTGAGTCCCTGTCTTGTGAGTTTCCCGAGGTGAACTCGGAGTGTCGGGGTGTAATCTGCAAGTTAGTACGAACTGAGGCGTTATCCGCGAAGGTTGGTTGGCCTCGTGCGCATGTTTGTTTCTGCTGTTGGGGGCAGGAGTCTTGGTATGCCCTCGACCGACTTTTGAAGGTTTGGCCCTACCAGAGAAGACGGTCGGTGTTTCGGTGTTCAGCGACGGGTTCTGCACGTACCAGGGCGTTGGCTGTCTGGCAGTGTCCCGGCGACTGAGGGTTTTCGTCCAGTGTGTCGTCCGCGTTTTGGGACTGTCGGTGTTCGGTGTTCAGCGACGGGTTCTGCACGTACCAGGGCGTTTGGCTGTCTGGCAGTGCCCCGGCGACTGAGGGTGTCGTCCAGTGTGTCGTCCACGTCTTGACTGCCCGGTGTTTGGTGTTCAGCGACGGGTTCTGCACGAAACCAGGGCGTTGGCTGTCTGGCAGTGTCCCGGCGACTGAGGGTGTCGTCCATTGTGTGTCGTTCCTGTTGTCTAAGGTGAGGGGGTAAAAGTAGCGGAAAGTCTGGAGGGCTGTGTAGTTGGTTGTTGTAGATATCATGGTTTCATCAACTTTTGTGTTTCAGTTCCCGGAACGGGAGGATTTCCTTTTAATTTGATTTTATTCGCAAAGATTCTTTTTATGTGAATTTGGCTAAGAGGAGATTTAAATGGCGGAAGTTTGAAGAAAAGGGAAAAGACTTGAACTTAAGGTCGAGAAAAAACCGTACATATGGGAATGAAGTAATGTGCATTCCGGTTCTACTCTGATAGATAGGGGATGGTTACAGCGGTATTGATGCGCTAAGACATATGTTGTACTTGGTAGTGGTCGCTGGTGTACAAGAATATCGGTTTTAAGTTTGATAAAAAATTGGTTATTTTCTGAGTGTACGGTGGTATCGGAGGACGGGAACTTTTAATATAAAAAGAGGAGACTGTCACGCGGTGCGTGCTAGGTACGGAGGCGACTGCTTGTGATGGTGTCTGGGCGTTGTGTGAGGTTTATCGAGAGGTGACGGGTGGTGGTACCCGGATAGACACGTCTTGGGTAGAAGTTCACTTTGGTGTTCACGCTTGGAACTAAACTGGGGTGGATGGGCGGAAAGGAAAAAGGGACATTATATTAATAAGAGTTGTTCTTTGTTCAATTATTGTTAAAGATTTGCGGGTGAAATTCATGATTGTGTTGTTACTTGGGATAGGTTATTACGATTGGAAAATAAGAAAAAAAAGCAGATGATAAAAATAAAGGGTGTTTAAGATATTTGGGAAATTGTGCCTCAGAAGCTTACATTTGATGTATATATGTATGTATGTGGTTTTTTTAGTCGACGGGGGTGCGTCAGTATTCAAAGATGTTTCCGCAGCATGGTGGTGTGGGGAGACAATGTAAAGCAGCGCTCGGAAATCCTTGTCGGTTTATGAAATTTGGGTGATTGTCTAGTGCTTGATAATTTTTGATGACATTTGTAGAATTGTAATTGTGCCTGCTAGGAAATTAGGAACCCGGGTTCAATTCTATTATTTTGGTTTTGCTTGAAATGTGTTTGAGTCTATTAGCATGTTCTGAGTAATCGATCCTGAATTGTGCCCGGGTTTACTGTCGTCACTAACGGTCGGATTGTTCGTTTGTTCGTTGCAGTGAATATGATTTATAATCTTATTGAATCATTGTCTTGGAGACCTCGATGGGAAAAAGAAGTCGTGGGCATGTAATTCAGATAGTGTAATCCAAAATTTTTATGAAGGAATGGTTATAATTATGTGTGGCTGTTGATGGAAGTGGAAAGTCAATGAAATTGGTTTACATGTGTAATGGAACATTTCTGGTGTGAGAGAATTTTGATGTCAAGGTGGCTGGTTGTATAAGTCATGATTTAAAATTCCAATTAGCTGTCGCACTTTGGTTGTGACATGTAAACACTGAGAATCATTTACTTTAGTGAAGCAACAAATAAGTATAACTGTATTCTTTTGTGGTAGTAAGACATTTCCTTTTGCAAGGGTTCCGGCGAGTTTTGTTATACCTCCCCTACACGGCAAAATCCGTGAGGGTCGGCCTCTCAGGTGGTGGGAGTTGGCACCGCCCTCCCCACTGTCATCCCTGCCCACTTCTCTGCCGGAGTGGGGACGCACCCGGAGCCGGCAGGATGCGTTCCGGTCGGGACGTCATCCCTCTTCCACAGTCCGAGGGTGTGGCAACTGTCTCTTCAACTGTCTCGTCAGGGTGGCAAGCGTCTTGAGGGCCCACCGCAGTATTACATCAGCGTGTGACTCGCGGGTGTGGTTGGTGCCGGTAGGGAGGGAACCGCGTCCTTCGACGTGTCACAACGTTCCTCTCCTATTTACGTACAAGCGC
>JAFLJL010008186.1:0-23334 GCA_018398815.1 Conus ventricosus | reverse complement strand
GCCTGTATTCCCAGTGTCTTCCGATAAACTTCAAATGCCAAAACACCCTGGTTCGATTCAGAATGCCAACAAATTTCCAAAGTTAGAAAACGGGCTCAGCGTCAGGTATACCAACGACCTTCGGGTCCCAACGCTCGAGCCCATCAGAAACTCCGTGCTAAATCAGACACACTTTTAAAATCAGTAAACGTCGGTCCTGGAGAAGCTTCTGCTCCAGGCTGACATCAAAAACTTCTAAGAAAAAAGTGTGGAACATCATTAAGAAAATCAAAGGGAAGAACACCTGTCCCACTGTGAACCATCTCAAGTTTTCGGATTCTTTAATAACAGAAAAGAAAGCAGTTGCTAATCTGCTTGCTTCAACCATTGAAAAGAATTCCTCCTCTTCTAATAAATCAGTCACTTTTGTCAAACACAAAGCCCTAAAAGAAAAATCTCCCTGCAACTTTTCATCCGACAACATGGAAGACTACAATCTTCCTTTTACATTAAACGAGCTGAAATCTGCCTTACTCTCTTGCAGCGATTCCTCTCCAGGTATAGATGACATACATTATCAACTATTGAAACATCTTCCGCAAGAAGGTCTGAACATCCTGTTACAGGTATACAACCACGTGTGGACTACAGGTTGCTTTCCACCCTCTTGGCGGACAGCCTCATTATTCCCATCCCCAAACCTGGAAAAGATCTTTCTAATCCATCTAACTACCGTCCCATAGCTTTGACCAGCTGTGTCTGTAAATTGATGGAAAAAATGGTCAATGCTAGGCTCATGTGGAAACTCGAAACGATGGCCTTTTGGCGAAAGAACAGTGTGGTTTCCGCAAACATCGTAGTACAGTTGACCATTTGATTCGTCTGGAATCTACACTTAGGAACGCTTTTTTAAACAGACAGCATGCAGTGGCAATTTTCTTTGACTTGGAGAAGGCCTACGATACCACCTGGAAGTCGGGGATACTTCATGATCTCCACGATCTGGGTTTTCGAGGTCACCTTTCGCTTTTTATTCAAAATTTTTTGGCAGAACGACAGTTTCAGGTCCGGGTTGGCACCACTCTCTCTGATGTCCACGAGCAGGAGTTGGGTGTTCCACAGGGGAGCATACTATCTCCTGCCCTCTTTAGTATTAAGATCAACAACATTGTTCAATCAGTTCAGCAGGGTTCAGACTGCTCATTGTTTGTGGATGATTTTGCTGTCTACGCAACTGGAAGCCTGTACCCGAGTGTCCAGCGCAGGCTCCAGCTTTGCGTAGATAAAATCCATCGGTGGGCGGATGAAAACGGTTTCACCTTTTCTGCTACAAAAACCCAGTGTATTCACTTCCATAATTTCCGTCAGTTTTTTCCAGATCCGGAACTTCAAGTAGGGAAATCTCCCATTCCAGCTGTTAAAGAGGCCAAATTTCTGGGAGTCATTTTTGACCAAAAACTTAACTTTCTCAGCCATATTAAAAACCTCAAAACTGCTTGCCAAAAGGCACTGAATATTCTGCGGGTCGTAGCACACACCGACTGGGGCGCTGATAAGAAAACTTTGTTGCACCTCTACAGAGCCCTGGTCCGTTCCAAACTGGACTACGGTTGTGCTGTGTACGGCTCCGCAAGATCATCTTACCTCAAACTCTTGGACCCTATCCACCATCAAGGGCTTCGTCTCTGTCTTGGAGCGTTCCGCACCACCCCTGTGTACAGCCTGTACGCAGAGGCAGGTGAACCTTCACTGTCCAACCGCAGGCTGAAACTGTCTTTGAATTATTACATCCGACTGTTCTCTGAACCGCAGAATCCTGCCTATGACTGTGTTTTTGACCCTCCATTCCAAAGTAAGTTTGAAACAAACCCGAAATGTATTCCGCCGTTTGGGCTTCGTATGCAGCCTCACGTGCGGAATGCAGGTATAGACCTGGGAGTAGTTTCCGATTTTTCCAAGTTTCCGGATCAACCTCCATGGACCTTTTTCACACCAGAGATTCGTTTGATCTCGCAGCTTTCCGTAAGGAGTCTACCAGCTCTCTGGCGTACAAGGCTTTGTATGCCGAGCTCTGTTCCAAATTCCCATCCTATCAAAAAGTTTTCACTGACGGTTCCAAGTCTGAGGATGGAGTGGCCTGTGCAGCCTACTGCCCTGGGGCTCCTTCTCAGATATTGTTGGAACATATACATTCAGATGCTTCTGTCTATTCTGCTGAACTTACTGCTCTAGTACTGGCTTTGAAGATAATCTCCCATTCTTCGAGGAGGGACTTTCTGGTTCTGTCGGATTCGCTGTCAGCTTTGGAGGCCATAGCTGGCCGCAACCTTCAGCATCCAGAACTTTTACTTTTTTTTGAACTTTTTAGCAAGTTGAAGGCGGACGGTTACAACATTACTCTTGCTTGGGTTTCCTGGCCATGTTGGCATCGGCGGAACGAAATGGTTGATCGTTTAGCCAAGAACGCCACAAGAGAGAAACTGTCCAACACTTATATCCCCTGCTCAGATGTGAAACCCAAAATTAACGATTATGTGAGAGACCTCTGGCAGGAGGATTGGAACACACAGACGAATAACAAACTCTTTCAGATCCGTCCAAACCTTAAAGACTTCCTCCCATCTACGTCGGGTGGTCGTAAAGAGGAAACGGTTCTGTGCCGGCTGCACACCGGCCATTCGTATTTTACCCATGCTTACCTTTTAAAGAGTGAAGAAGCTCCGTGGTGCATTCCATGTCATGCACCACTCACAATGAAACATGTTCTTTTAGAGTGTTGGGACTTGCACGATGTGAGACACAAACATTTTACAGCGGAGTCCATGAAGATCCTGTTCAGGATGTCCCGCCTGACGTGATCCTTGGGTTTTTGAGAGAAATTAACATTTTTCATCTGATTTGAGATTTTACGGAAGAAGGATTTTTAACAAAGTTTCTGGTTCGTTTGTAGACGATGTCATTTAACGAGATGTGTGAAAGTTTTTTTTTTTTTTTTTTTTTTTTTTTTTTTTAAATGACTGGTGAGTTGATTTTAAACGTGGTGACAGCCCTGATGTGGCCCTCTGCGGTCGGCTGGGCTATAAGCAACATTATCTTATCTTATCTTACATGATATCACACAATGATGAAGAAACAGACAGGGAAATTTACATAAAAGCATGCACTCATAGTTAAGATAAGTGGTCCTATGCCATGCTTTATTTTTTTTCCCAGTAATTTCACACACGCACACTCACACACACACACCACATGATATCACACAATGATGAAGAAACAGACAGGGAAATTTACATAAAACATGCACTCATAGTTCAATTAAGTGGTCCTATGCCATGCTTTAACTTTTTTTCCCCAGTAATTTCACACACACACGCACACACCACATGATAACGCACAATGATGAAGAAACAGACAGGGAAATTTACATAAAATCATGCACTATAGTTCAGTTAAGTGGTCTGTGCCATGCTTTAAGTTTGGTTTTTCTTTCTTGACCTGGTTTGATCAGACTGCCAACAAATTTCCAAATTTAGAAAACGGGCTCTCAGCGTAGGTGTACCAACGAACCTTCGGGTCCCAACGCTCGAGCCCATCAATAAAACTCGTGTAAATCTAGAAACTTTTTAAAATCAGTAAAAGTCGGTCCTGGAGAAGGTTCTGCTTCCAGGCTGACTCAAATAAACTTCCAGAAAAAAGTGTGGAACATCATTAAGAAATTCAAAGGGAAGAAACCTGTCCACTGTGAACAATTCAAGTTTTCGGATTCTTTAATAACAGAGAAGAAAGCAGTGCTAATCTGCTTGCTTTAACCATTGAAAAGAATTCCTCCTCTTCTAATAAATCAGCCACTTTGTCAAAAAACAAAGCCCTATAAAGAAAAAATCACCCTGAATTGCGTCCGAAACTGGAGACTACAATCTTCCTTTTACATTAAACGAGCTGAAATCTGCCTTACTCTCTTTTGCGCAGCGATTCCTCTCCAGGTATAGATGACATACATTATCAACTATTGAAACTTCTTCGCAAGAAGGTCTGAAACATCTGTTACAGGTATAAACACGTGTGGACTACAGGTGCTTTTCCACCCTCTTGGCGGACAGCCCTCGTTATTCCCATCCCCAAACCTGGAAAAAGTATCTTTCTAATCCATCTAACTACCGTCCCATAGCCTTTGTCCCAGACTGTGTCTGTAAATTGATGGAAATAAATGGTCAATGCTTAGGCCATGTGGAAACTCGAAACCGATGGCCTTTTGGCGGAAAGTAAACAGTGTGGGTTTCCGCAAACATGTAGTACAGTTGACATTTGATTCGTCGGGAATCTTACACTTAGGAACGCTTTTTTAAAACAGGACAGCATGCAGTGGCAATTTTCTTTGTATTGGAGAAGGCCTACTATAACACCTGGGAAGTCGGGGATACTTCATGGATTCTCCACGATCTGGGTTTTTTCGAGGTCATCTTCTCTGTTTATTCAAAATTTTTTTGCAGAACGACAGTTTTCAAGTTCGGGTGGCACCCCCACTCTCTCTGGTATGTCCACGAGCAGGGTTGGTGTTCCACAGGGGAGCATTACTATCTTCCTGCCTCTTTAGTATTAAGATCAAAACATTGTTTCAATCAGTTCTGCAGGGTCAGACTGCTCATTATTTGTGGATGGATTTTGCTCTGTCTTACGCAACTGGAAGCCTGTTACCCGAGTGTGTCAAGCGAAGGCTCCGCTTTGGTAGTTAAAACTCCACGGTGGGGGCTGAAAACGGTTTCACTTTTCTGCTACAAAAATCCCAGTGTCTTCTCTTCCATATTTCGTCAGTTTTTTCCAGATCCGGAACTTCATGTAGGGAAATCTTCCATTCCAGCTGTTAAAGAGGCCAATTTCTGGAGTCATTTTTTGACCAAAAAATTAACTTTCTCGCCCTAATAAAAACCTCAAAACTGCTTGCAAAGGCACTGAAATTTCTGCGGGTCGTAGCACACAACGATCTGGGGCGCTGATAAGAAAACTTTGTATCACCTCTACAGAGCCCTGGTCCGTTCAAAACTGGACTACGGTTGGTGCTGTTACGCTCTCGCACGATCTTCTTACCTCAACCTTTGGTCCCTATCCCCCATCAGGGCTTCGTCTCTGTTTGGAGCGTTCCGCACCCACCCCTGTGTACAGCCTGTACGCGCAGTGCAGGTGAAACCGTCACTGTCCAACGCAGGGCTGAAAAAAAACTGTCTTTGAATTATTACATCCGGACTGTTCTCAGAACGCAGAATCCTGCCTATGACTGTGTTTTGACCCTCCGTTCCAAAGTAAGATAGCCCCCCCGAAATGATATTCCGCCGTTTGGGTTCGTATGCAGCCTCACGTGCGGAATGCAGGTATAGACCTGGGAGTAGTTTCTGATTTTTTCAGTTTCCGGATCAACCTCCATGACCTTTTTCACACCAGAGATTCGTTTTGATTATCGCAGTTTCGTAGAGTACAGCTTTGGCGTACAAGGCTTGTATGCCGAGCTCTGTTCCAAATTCAATCCTATAAAAAAGTTTTCACTGACGGTTCCAAGTCTGGGATGGAGTGGCCTGTGCAGGCTACTGCCCTGGGGCTCTTCTAGATATTGTTGGAACATATACATTCAGAGGCTTTGGTCTATTCTGCCTGAACTTATGCTTCTAGTACTGGCTTTGAAGATAATCTCCATTCTTCGAGGAGGGACTTTCTGGTTCTGTCGGATTCGCTGCGGCTTTGGAGGCCATAGCTGGCCGCGCTACCTTCAGCATCCAGAAACTTTTACTTTTTTTTGAACTTTTTTAGCAAGGTTGAAGGCGGAGGTTACAAATTAATTCTTGCTTGGGTTCTGGCCATGTGGCATCGGCTGGGAACGAAATGGGTTGATCGATTTTAGGCCAAGGAACGCCACAAGAGAGGAAACTGTTCCAACACTTATATCCCATGCTCTGATGTGTAAACCCAAAAATTAACGATTATGTGAGAGACCTTGGAGGCGGATTGGAAAACACAGACGAATAACAAAACTCTTTCAGCTCCGTCATAACCTTAAAGACTTCCTCCATCTACGTCGGGTGGTCGTTTAAAGAGGAAACGGTTCTTGTTGCCGGCTGCACACGGCCATTGTATTTTACCATTCTTACATTTTAAAGAGTGAAGAAGCTCCATGTCCATGCACCATCACAATGAAACATGTTCTTTTAGAGTGTTGGGGGACGTGCCACGAAGTGAGACACAAACATTTTACAGCGGAGTTCCATGAAGATCCTGTTCCTTGGGTTTTTGAGTGAAATTAACATTTTTTCTCTGATTTGAGATTTTACAGAGGATTTTTAACTACGTTTCTGGTTCGTTTGTAGAAGATGTCATTTAACGGATGTGTTGAAAGTTTTCTTTTTTTTTTTTTTTTTTTTTTTTTTAACTGACTGGTGAGTTTGATTTTACGTGGGTGTAGGCCCTGATGTGGGCCTCTGCGGTCGGCTGGGCTATAAGCAACATTATCTTATCTTATCCTTAACTTGCCGGATGTGAGACACAAACATTTTACGCGGAGTCCATGAAGATCTGTTCAGGGATGTTCCGCCGACGTGATCCTGGGGTTTTGAGATTGCGAGAAATTAACATTTTTTCAATCTGAGGTGAGATTTATCGGAAGAAGGATTTTTAACAAAGTTTCTGGTTCGTTTGTAGACGATGTCATTTAACGAGATTGTGAAGTTTTTTTTTTTTTTTTTTTTTTTTTTTTTTTAAATGACTGGTGAGTTGATTTAAGTGGTGACAGCCTGATGTGGCCCTTGCGTCGGCTGGGCTATAAGCAACATTCATCTTATCTTATCTGGTTTTTTTAAGGAAGGTTAACACTTTTCTGAACACAAAACAACAAAAAAATTATATGGAGACAGGTTAAATTCTTCAGAATGGAGGTCAAGTGACGTCACCCTAAAAATGAGTAAATCAGTAAAATGAGCCTGTCAGATGAACCCAAGTCCTGAGATAAAGGTTTGACCTACACAGATGATCAGCCACATTACAATTAACAAGCAAGCTATACGGAAGTAATACAGAGTGTTAATTCTTTTAAAATAGCCAGTTTTGAGGTTTGGATGCCTTTTCAAGCACTGTGCTGCATTTTCCTTAGACGTCATCCAAAATCATGCAATGACATGCCTACTGCAACAAATCACATGCATTTGGTTGTTTTTTCCAGCCAATTAATGTTACTTTCTGTGTAAGCAAAGTTAAAAAAACTAATGTCAAATAGATTTCTCTACGATTATTGGCTGGAAAGACAACCCCATCCCCTAAATTTTACGAACTTGACTTGAACGTTACGTGGTTTTTCGTCATTTAAAGGTCTTTTTGATGATTTTCTGTATTATTTCAGATGTATTTTATTCAGCTTCACAGTCATAATAAATGGTTTTAACAATTGAAAAAAAAACACCAAAACAAACGACTTTGTAAGCCCAATTTCAATAAATTTATAGTGAAAAAAAAAATTGATCAGATAAAAAAAGAGTTGAATTGTTCCAGGTCCATCTCATACTTTTTAGATTGTCTTTAGTGGAATTATATATACAAAAATGATGCATTTAATCTTAAAAAAAAAAAAAAAAAATTTCATGAATTACAAAAGGAAATGGATTTTGCCAAAAAGAAAACAGATTTTAAGTATCGTTCCTTAAATCAACGTTGTGTTGTTGATTTCAAGACAAATAAATGTAGTTCAAGTTTTGCCGTGTTTCCTAAAGATCAAACATTAAAATGTTTTAATGAACACAGAGAACAGAAAAAATGTAAAAAATCAACACACCAAAAAAAAAAAAAAAAAAAAAAAAAAAAAACCAACAATCAACAACTTCAAATTCTTTCCCGCATGCAAGTTGCAGATTTTCCGATTCCAAGGTACATGTGGGTCAGTAGTCCGGGTCATATCTCATTCTATGTACAGTGTCACTTCAGAAAAAAGTGGTGTGACCGAGCTGGTTGATGGTAGGTGGCTTGCATTTTGCTCGATTTCATCACTTCTGTTGTGCACACAGTCGAGGTGTCAGATGTTTCTGGGAAGACGAAGTAATTTTCAGTCTTGCGCATAAACGTCACATGAAATCATTGGGCTCTCAGAACGAGATCACTGGGTGCATCAACCACAAGCGCATGATATGTGATCACCCGCCGGCCAACTTTGTAAGTGAAGGAACCAAAATCCCCAACTTTTGGATGTGACTGTGCAGGGCTCTCCTTCACAGAGGACGAAAGTGATTTGGTGTCCACAAGTCAGGTGGTGTCTCGAGTATTCACCCCTGTTTGACGTACAGAAAATGAAAATGGTCATGGTGGATGGACTTCTCCTTCATTGGCATTAAATTGGTCGATCCAGTTCTCGGTTGAAAACGTCTGAGCCAAGGGATGGAAACACTGATGGTGTTCCTCTGCCAGGAATTTTCGCAGTCTGCCAAGAGTGCATGGACCATGTCCTTTGGTTGTTCAATGCTAAAACTTGGCTTCAAATCGAGGCAACATCAGATTTGGCTGCATCAGGAAGTCTCGGACTGCTGAAAAAAATTCGACTAGAGAAGTAGCTCCTACAGTGTTGTCCCATTTGATATAAATCTGTGGACATGTTAATGGTCTTTATTTAGGGCAAGTGCAGGCAATGCGGCTCGGAGTTCTAAGTGAAACTTATCCAGTCCCAAACACTGCACAACTGAGAGTTTAGGGAGACAGTTTCCATCAGCGTTCCACACGGAGTGGAAAGCGTCAGCAGATACTGAGGAGACGCTGATTTTGGAAGGGCTTCAGCTATCTGGTCGCCACTCTGAGGTCTTTTCGGAAGGGTGTCATCTTGTGGGAATGGCAAAGGAAAGTTGTCGACTTCTCTGGGAAAGACATTGCGATGGCTCGGATGCATTGAAATGCTTAGACTGGGCTCGGACAGCTTTGCTGGTAGTCCCTGAAAGAAGCTGGTCCGTGCCTCTTCAGCTTCTTGTAGCCAATCACCCTCCCTCTTTTTCATGTTCCCCACATCCTATCACACCATCCCTCTCACCACCACCACCCACTCTCAGCAAACCTTCAATCATCAGCGGCCATCACCTCACTGTCGTGGTGACTAGAACCAGTTTATGTGAGCTAAACTTGCCCTAACGGAGACTTGTTTGCGCTGTCATCCCATCTGCCTGCCCTGCATGGTCCACAGAAGCAAGCGAAGGCGACCGTGCCTTGAGGAAGGTATATAGGTAGTCTGTCACCTTACCACTGGTGGAACTTGCCGGCTCCTTTGACTGTTTGGACATTTGTATCAGCCCGGTTGCGTTGAATATCTTCGGGCACCCCCCACATCACAAAAATGTCGCGTTGAAGTGGGAGTGTCTTTGCTTAAAATTGTCCCTTACACCACACAAACAATTCTTCGGCTCGACGGAAGGATGTTTGCCTACAGAGCACAGCCGTCTCAAGTGCTTGCTGATGGCTCCGGTTTCCCGTCAGCCTCACCCTGTTCCATGTTCTGCCCCATAGTAGACACGTTGCACATGGTTGGGTCCAGGACCGAGCTCAGCGAAGGTTCCCCTTCCCTTTTATATGGGCAGCACCATCCATCATCTGAAGATGATAATATCGTTCTGAGTTCATAACACCTTGGCTTGTTCAGGGTGGTGAAAATGTGCCCCTGTGTTATAATGTGCACCGCCTGATGGTTCATGAACCGTGTCATCACTCACAACAGTTAGTGCGTGTCGCACAAGGTTGCCTTCACTGTTCTTTAGAAGAGCAATCACAGCGGTGGAGGTGATCTGTGTTAGAGGCAAGTGAGCTGACTTTATTCTTCTTGGGTACGAAGGAGATTTTCTGTTCTGGCCAAATCCATCACCAGATCAGTTGAGACGGCTTTAGGTTCTCTTTTAAGGAACCTGAACTGGTAAGTCTGCAGTGGCAGTATGCACAAAAGCTGTGGGCCCTGTCGTGTTTGTGGGCGCATTGATCCTACACCAGGTTCTTTCAAAGGTCTGCTCACTTCCCGTCTTCACAACCGGCTCTCTCAGTGTCTTGCTCATCTGAATCCGCAGTCCCCTTGACCATGTGATCTGCTGATCTGGAGGAAGAATGTTTGTAGTGCTCCTTGATGGTGTTTTCCCTGTTAGCACAAAGGGTGCACGCTGTCCGTTGAACCATCAGGATGGTGGAAGGCCTCTCCCCTCTGTCGCACGCAGCAGCTTGTACAAAGCTATCTCACTGTCCAGTCGCTGCTCTGGTTGGTTGTGCTTTGGATGAGGCCTCTTGTTCAGTGGTCATATTTTTTGAGCTGAACATTCAAGCAGTAAACACATGTGCATGTTTCTGCATTTGTTCCGCCACTTTGTGACTCGTCTCGGTCTCAGGCTTGTGACACATAGTATAACCCTATTTTCACAGCGGGTTCTCCTCTTGAAAAATATTGAGGCACTCTTCAGCGTCTGCTGCATCACGTGCCTGGTCCCAGATTTATGTGGCGTATCTTTGTGGGGCAGCACTCGTGGAATGTCTCACGGACTATAAAACATGCGCACTTTCTGTTTCGTCTCCTCAGCCATTTTGTCTTTTGTTGGAGGCGTTTCAGGTTCCCTGAACAAGTTTCTTTCACTTTGTTTTGTTGGAGGCTTGAGCCTCAGTTTTTTCTCTGGAACGGCCACAGTCTGTGAGAAGTGGACGCCCTTCATTGTCCGTGCCATTTTTCTTTGGTTGAGTGTGTATGCGAGCCATATTTTGGACCCATTCTTGCAAATTTTGCTGTGTCACGCCTTTTTGCGATCTTTTTGTAGAAGACACAAAGTTGTAGTCAGATCGGGAGAGCTTTGGTGTGGTCCAGGCGGTGATGTCAGCTTGGGCCTCTGATGTGAAGGGGAGGTGTGGCTGCTGGTGGAGCGCTGATGGCTGTGCAGAAGTTGACTGCATAGGTGCTGGATGAGAAGTTGTGGTGAGAAGTTGCTGCTGCTCTTGGCTGCTTGTCTCTTCCTCTTTTAGGCCTCACAGTCCTTTTTCTTTCCAATAATCTCTTGGCTGGGAATGTCATTCAGTCTGTGAGTTTTTCTCAGCTGGCGTCGTGCTCTTTTAAATGGCAGTGACTGTCCTTGGGCACTTTTTGGCAGGCTGGAAGGGGCTTATCCTTGTTCAGCCGCCGCTGCAGCACTTTGCTTGGGGCCACTTCTGCGGTGGGCCTGATGGGGCATCTCCTGTTCAGATATGCTGCAGCACTTCGCTTGGTTGATCTGGTACAGTGTGGGTTGCTTTCATATTTGCGTAGAAATAGAAAGTCTTGGCGGGTATCTGCAACATATAAAAAGAAAGAAAAAGAGAAAATATTTAAGAGCCTGTCTGAAATTTTCTTTTAGTAAGTTTTACTTTGTCCCATAGCCATTTTGGGGTGTTGGGCTCTGATGCTCGATCATCCAACTAGATCATCTGTACTGCTACTGCACAAGTCTCAGGTGGGCCGCAAGGGGGAGACGGTCCATCCTTCATGGTGTCTTCCCCATTTGACAGTCTTATTGAATATATAGTAGAACCCTGTTAACTCAAATCTGGAAGGGCTAACTTTGAGATTTGATGATAACAGGTTATTTGTGTATATGGTGACTATAGCATTAGGAGAATTCGGACTAAGAAAACTTATTTCAGCAAAGAGGTGATTGATAAGTATGAACAGTATTTGAGTAACACAGTAAACATGACTTACTTGACTTAAGCCTCTTGACTTCCTTGCGGAACATAGGGCCGCAACAACCACCTCTCCAACGCACGCGGTTCCGGCAGTGTCCTCAGATCAGGCCATGCCATTTCTGGCAGCTTCACCTCACTCTCTCCCAGTGTCGATACTCCTGCGCCAGTCTGATTTGGCGGCCCTTTTGCCTTTCTTGTGGATTTCCAGTTTAGAGCCTGCCTGGTGATGTTGGATTACAGGCTTTCGTAAGGTGTGGCCACCCATCCCCATTGCTTTATTCGGTGTTCATTCGGGACTTGTTCTCCTTGTCCACAGTTGTTCATTGGGAGACTACTTCGGCCACCTGAGTGTTGAGGAGTTTCTGAGACTCTGTTGAGAATGTCTGTAGCTTGTTGGTGTTGTCTTTGTTACCCGCCATGTTCTGTACCATATAGTAACATGTAAAACAGGAGTAACATGGTTATACTGGTATTTTATAAGATCAGTAATGTGAGTTGTGTGTGATCTTTATACAAAGCCACAATTTTTTAGCTTATGTCACAAGTTTGGCTGGATTCTTAAAACCATTAAAGAATTCTCAAAGAGTCCATGAACAATGTAGTCCTATGACCAACTTACCCATAGAGAGGACAGGGTGTGCGAGGGTCAGGGTGTTTGTACGAAACAAATTTGCAGACATTTTCTATCCTCTTCACATTGACTGGGCCTTACTTTCAAAGATGAAATTGCCTGCTGGCAAATTATATGCCAAGCCAATCCCGATACAAGGCCTCGATCAAAGTTGCCTGGGACTGGTTCCTGGCTGCTCTCTGTAGTGGATTCTAGACGATGTGTCAGTAATTACAACTATAGTGTATAGAATGTGGCCTCTGCTGAGATCGGTCACCTGAAAACTTACGGTTCAATGCCTTTCTCCTATTCTAGGCACCTGCTCTGTGGAATAGTTTGCCTTCATCCTGGTGTAGCATGAACAGCGATCCTTACAATCGTTCAAAACCTCTCTCTGAAGACCATCTTTTCATGCGAACGTATTAACCGATAGCATTTCCTCTCTGTTGGTGTTTCTTGTGTTGACACGTCCTGTGGGTCCTCCACTAGGTGTGCTTTGTGCCTCGCGCTGTGTGTCTGTTGTGTGTGTTGTGTGTGTGTGTGCGTGTGATGGGTTGCGTGTGCGTGTGGTGTGTGTGTGTATATATGTGTGTGTGTGTGCATGTGTGATGTGTGTGTTGTAGGTGTGTGTGTTGTTGTGTGTGTGTGTGTGTGTGTGTGGGTGTGTGTTGTGTGTGTCGTGCGTGTGTGTGTGCGTGTGTGTGTGTGGGTGTGTGTGGTGTGTGGTGTTAGAGTGATTATCTGGTACATGTCTTTTTGTAATACGCGCTTTGGGCGCTTCCCGAAGGTAAGCGCTCTATAGTATAAATCTCCTTTTACCTTACAGTACCTGGCCTGCTCTACGCTTCTTTTTCACGTTTTCAACCATGGCTCTTGTATGAGGTTCGTTTTTCTGCCACTTCAGTTTTCTTGGCATCTCTGGTGCTGGTCTGTCTCGCTTCTCCTTTTATTCAGAGTATGTATCAGCGTTGGAGACGCTTCGTCGGGGTCTTCTTCATTGAGTCGTTTCTCCAATGCGCAGTCTTGGGAACCCCATGGGGTTGGCAGTCTGAAGCAAACTCAATCAGCACATGCTGTTAAAAACAATAAGATCATGATAATAACATTTTATAATGGTCAGATATGTTTACCCCTAAGCTCATATATGTGTACATGACGTTGTAAAGAAAGTGTAATCTTGATCCTGAGATCTAAGTGTAAATTGGAGTATGCGATAATATTTCAAATACAGGATGCATGCACACACAAACATACACACACCACACACACACACACACACACACACACTCCCCACCACAAATCAAAGTTTGTTAAAATCTCCATATTTAAGTTAACCTACCTCCACCAAAAAAAAAGTAACTTTCCGTCGGCAGGCTTCAGTTCACCATACAAAATATGCATGTAGATGCCAAACATGTAGTCCAAAACCACACCACACACACACACACACACAACACACACCACACACACACACACACACACACACAAATTCAAAGTCCCTATTTTTAATATTAATTAATAAAGCAAAGACTGATTATGTAGGCCGTGAATTGGCAGACTCTGTGCACGTCAGGTCAAAGTGAAGCAGCAGTGAGGTACAAAAGGTGTCTCACATGGATTTGGCACAGTTGAAAAAAGTGTAAGATGCATTGCTTAGGGTACAAGTTGTAAAAGCCCTAAAAAGTGTTAATTTGTACACTAAAAGTGTTAAGTAAAACGGTCTGGTCCCTCTCTGTCTCATGAAAAAAAAAGGTGCACCAAAAAAAAAGCACCTATTCCCTTTTAAATAGAAAGTACGAAATTTGAAACCATATATCAAATCAATCTATAAAAAAGAGGAAGCTGTGCACTATACTATAATAGTATACATTGTTTTATTGTAATGATTAATGATTGGCCTAAACTAGTAACACAAAAAAGCCAACAAAACAAAAAAAAAAATTGTGATTTGACTGCTCAAAGACACACAAAAAAAGGGGGGGGGGGGCGGGGCGGATCGAGGGGGGGGCGGGGCAATGTCGGCCTCCGGAGGAGGGGTGACTTAAATTGTAAAAAAAAATTGTAAGCTCAAAGAATAAAAAGGGGGGGGTCGCGATCGAGGGGGAGGGGGGGGGGGGGGGGAGGGTGGTACAAATCGACGGATGGGAGGTCGGATGGGAAGTGGGGGGGGGGGGCGGGGGGGGGGGGCGATTGACAAGGTCATTTCGCTAGGCCTAATTACTAGCTAGTCTGTTGACTATTCAAACAACGCAACGGCTTGTCTGATACATTTAAACGACCGCAATCGTCTGGTTCTGACTACAATCAAACAACCGAAATCGGCTGTTGACTAACATTAAAACGTACGAAACCGATCGTGATGCAGCTCAAACATTTTTGGCCGTAATTTTTTTAAATAAAACCGTAGTCTTCCCTGGAGCAGTCGAGACACATAAACATGATCATTAAACGGATCGCAATCTTCATTATTAAGGCTATTTTCCCATTAAAGTGCCTAAAATGCATTTGAACTTACCTCAAGCAGCAAAGTTGCGGTCGTTTGGGAGTCGCGGTTGTTGTAGACGGGACACCAGAAAAACTTTGAAAACAAGCTAGGATAAACACACTCAGACCACGTGTGTTTTGGGCATGAAGGCAAGCGTGGAACCTGCTGGAAGTGGAATCTAATAATAGGTCAAGGACACCTCTCATATCATCCAATTGACGGCCCAATCAACAAGCTGATATTTTGCCGTACTATGGAGGTTGTCTGAGTTAGAAAGGCCAGGATAGAAAGCTAGAGACTAAGATAGATGAGAAAAACAAGGGGCAACTAATGCATTTTAAAATGGACAGGAGCGATACCTACTCTATGTGGGGTTTTACGCAGGCTATACTTTTCCACTCTTCATCGGAGACAGGCTCAGCCTAGTGAATCCAAATTCTCTCTGAGAGTGAACCGGCCCAAAAAATAAATTAAATCACAAAGTGCTAAGGAAGGAGTGGGATGGGGTGTCGATCCTAATCCTACTTATTACTATCTAACTAAGATTTTCATTTCAGGTTTTTTAGTTGTGTGGAAACCCCTGACCCAAAAGGCGCCTGGGGTGCCATCCATCATCATCTCTGACAGGTCGTTCCAATCCCGAATGGTCCTTGGGAGAAACGCATGTTGTCGGTATTGTGTCCTGCACTGTATGAGGCTGAGCTGCTGTGTGTGACCTCTTCTCTGCCTGGCAGGAGCTGGTGTCAACTTGTCCTTACATATGGGGACGACAGCCCGGCCACACAAGATCTTGCGAAGCATCGCCAGCCTTGCCTCTTTCCTGCGGTTCTGAAGGGAGGGCCACTCCAGCCTGTTTATCATTGCGGTGACACTTGATGTGTTGTGATACCTGTTCACAACAAACCGAGCGGCCCTCCGTTGTACGGCCTCAATCTTCTCGATGTTTCGCTGCGTGTACGGATCCCACACAGTGCAAGCGTATTCCAGGATAGGTCGGACCAAAGTCTTGTAAGCGGTTTCTTTTATCTGGGTGGAACTGATCTTAATGTTTCGCCTGAGAAAGCCGAGGGTCTTATTGGCTTTGGCACAGATGGAGTTGATGTGCTGGTCCCAGTTCAAATCTTTACAGATGGTGACCCCAAGATATTTGGCAGCGGTGGCGTTTACCAATTTTTCTCCGTGCAGATGGTAGTCGAACTCAGCAGTAGTTCTTTTGCGGGTGACAGGCAAGACTGAGCACTTCCCCGGATGGAAAGCCATGTCCAGCTTCGCTCCCAGCTTTTCCACCCTTTGTGCAATGCATGATGGGCTAGGTCACTGTAAACATCAGTCACGGTTGTTAGAAACCGTAGTCAGACATGAAGATCGACCCGGAGAATTTGGTCAATTTTACCAGTTTGAGCGGCTTCTGTCACTTAAAAATCGGTCAGTTTAATGTAGACCTGCTACCAAATATTGACAAAACCACCGGTCTCGAAACGATAAATCTTGAATAGATTCACGTTTATTTTGCCGACCTCCTTGATTGATTTTCGGAGACAGACGGACCGACCGAGCGTGTCGATCTTTTTTATGTAGTAGTAGTAGTAGTAGTAGTAATAGGGACCGGCTTTTTTTAGCCTTAGGCCTTACGGCCTATTTGCGTCCCTCATTATTTTTCAATTTAAGTTCGGTCTGGTTGCATGCCTGTCATAAATAACATTATATTCAATCCACACTATAGAAAGCATCTTTCAATTTAGGGTCTTCATCTAGGAGTTTTTTTAAAGCTGTTGATATCAGGTGCATATTTGGTGTTAGTAGGCAGTGCATTCCAATATGTAGCAATTCTCAAGGTAAAACAAGACTTTCTTTTGTTAGTATGACAATGCCTAATAAAAATCTTGCCTTCATTATTTCTTGTGCAATCCACTTCTGAGAATTTGAAAAGCGCATGCACATTGACATCATCATAATTATGGAATATTTTAAAAAATTGGATCAGGTCTCCTCTGATCCTCCTTCCTTTCAGTGAATGCAATTAAGTAATCTCCAGAATATATATATATATATATTTTTTTAATTTCCAGTTCGAGTGAAATATGGATAGATTTAACATCACAGATTAATGCCCTGGCAGTATTTTTACTGTTTTTTTGCGTTCTTTAGATTCTATTTTTTAAATTATAATTCAGTCGGTCAGCTGAGTGAAGTTCTGTCTGTCTACATTCTAACGACCGGACCCGCATTCACACGAATAAAAACACCCACAGCCCAGATATCATCATCAAATGATATATTTTCACATTTTATTTTATGTACTTTTCAACACTGATGTGAAATTTTTATTTAAAACCAAACAAAACAAAAGTTACAGCCCATCAAAGTTTGTGGCATAGTCCAAGCCTAAAGACCGTGAAACCTGCCTTCTGGAAGATCCTTTCCATTGACTCGAGTCCAGAGAATGGCTGGTAAAGATACCTGTTTTGGACTAGAAGCACACTGGTCTTGTTCCCTGGGTTGCAACGTTTTGTGCAAGTCTCTTCGCACAGATTGACCTCCAAACTCTGGGTACAATGACTGCACCCTTGTCTTCAAAATGGATGCAACAGCATGCATCTGCCAAATACCCATGTAGGATCCTGGAACGGCCTTACAAACTTCAGCCTCAAATTATGTATGCATCTGATGGCACTGGGAGTGAGAACTTCCAAGTTGAAGTGTTCCGAGTAGCTTGCATAAGTCTTTGTCAGATCCTGGGACCGATCAGATTCACTGCAAGTTGCACTTGTCATGGGCACAGCACCCTCCAGATTTTTGCTATCAAGGTAGAAGTCTCTATTTGCTGCTAATTCTACAACAATCCTTGCCCTCATCTCCTCATAGAAGTCTTGGGAGCCAAAAGCAAGCAGGGAACAACAGCGTGGCAAAACATTCCCATCTCCATAGACTCTGATAGGAGTAAGGTGAAGACTATCTTCTGGAATCAGTTCTACTGCTTTTGTGTCAGGCAGGTAGTGTTTCACATCCATGTCATGCAGACAGACTTCATAGTTCTTCATTGGATGCTCTGCTTTTTTGGCTAAAATTTGAAGATCATAAAAGGAGGATTTTGCTGCTGTCTCCAGTTTCTGCGAGAGTCTATGAAAGAAAGTCTTTCGACTGCTGCTGTTGGTGCTCTGACCCTCAGTTTTGCTCTTCGTAGACCCACCAGATGTGGAAGGTTCATTTGGGCCGATGTTTTGCTCTTCGTAGACCCACCAGATGTGGAAGGTTCATTTGACCCTCAGTTTTGCTCTTGGTAGACCCACCAGATGTGGAAGGTTCATTTGGGCCGATGTTTTGCTTTTGCCCTGTCTTTGATCCAGAAGCAACAAGTTGTTCTCTTTTCTGGTCTTGATTTCCATTTTTCTTTTCCAGTTTTGTTTGAAAGAAAGTCCTTTGACTGCTGTTGTTGGTGCTTTGACCCTCAGTTTTGCTCTTGGTAGACCCACCAGATGTGGAAGGTTCATTTGGGCCGATGTTTTGCTTTTGCCCTGTCTTTGATCCAGAAGCAACAAATTGTTCACTTTTCTGGTCTTGATTTTCATTTTTCTTTTCCTTCAGTTTTGTTTGGTATGTCTGCCATGATTCTTGCACACTTTCTTTCATCTTCTGCGTCACATCCATTGTCACAGCATGCTGTCCAGAGACTTGAAGTCGTCTTTTTATGACAGCTAATGCTTCATAGTTGAACGTGCTTAGACTGGACCGTGTATCATTCTTGCTTCTGATTGTTCTATATACTAAGCTGTCATCTGCAAAAAGCCTTATAGTAGTTCCAGGAGAGAGATTTCTACTTATGTCATTTATATAAATAAAGAAAAACAAGGGCCCCAGAACAGTTCCCTGTGGTACACCTGACAAGACTGGTTTACAATGGGATGACGACCCTTCCACAACAACTTTCTGCGTTCTCCCAACGAGGAATGATCTAGCCCATTTCAGCAAAGAAACGCCAATGCCGATGTGTTCTAATTTAAGCAGCAGGCCCTCATGGTCAACCTTATCAAAGGCTTTAGAAAAGTCTAATAAAATTGCATCTATTTGCTGTCTGTTGTTAAGACAGTTATTAAAATCATTGAGAGTTGTTATAAGTTGAGTCTCACAACTCCTTTGCTGTCTAAAACCATGCTGGGCGTTATTTAAGAAGTCATATTTGTCAAGATGGCCCATTATATAACAACTTATATACTTGTACATACATGAATTTGTTATTAATTTGTTTTAAGTAAATACTTGGCTAGGTTTATGTTGAGGGAAGAATGTGCGAGAAAATGAAGGAACTGTTGAGTGGAGGGATGAGAGAGGTGACATTAAAAAAAAAAAAAAAAAAAATGGTCCATTATGCTACTATATATTATGTGATCAGAATATTCTATTCATAATACTATTCTTAAAGTAGTTTTGCTGATATGGATGTAAGAGATACAGGTCTATAGTTCTCTGCTTTTGTTTTGTCACCCTTTTTGAATAACAGAACAATGCTGGCATCTCGCCACTCATCAGGTATTACTCCCTGGTCCAGTGAAGCTTGGTAAAGTGGTTGGTATACCTCACTCAATTCATTGGCACATAATTTTAAGAGCTTGCCAGGAACGCCATCAGGACCAGTAGCTTCGTTTTCATTGATGTTGGTCAGTAACTTAAATACTCCTGCTCTGTTTACTTTGATGTTTTGCATTTCAGGGAGTTTATCATCATCCTTTAGTCTAACGTTAATTAAAGGCTTGGAATTTGAGAAAACCGAACAAAACTGCTTGTTTAGTAAATTTAGACTGGATGAGAGGGGAAAAAAAACCTAACTGAATCCAGTTAGTTGAAAAACGGGCCCAGGGAAAAAAAAAAGGAAAGAGAGAAGGGGTGAGGGGAGGGGGAGGGGATACATGGAGGGACTGGGAGGAAGGGGGCTGGTGGAATCTGGTTGCTGGTCTCTACTCCTCCACATTTTATCAAAAAGCATTATGGAAATAGCCTAAAATGTGCACTTTCAATTCTTCAAAATAAATATGTATTACAATGAAAATAAACTTATCATTTATTAATCACAAGAGATACTGATGGTCGTTACGACAGACATACTGAGTGATAATGTCTTCAACTATGAGAGTAACAACTGTCAAATAATGGCCAGATTTCCCACTAATCCTATGATCTGAACTTTAGTTCTGTCATGTATTTAAAGAAAAAGCAAAATAGAAATTCCAAGCTGTTTTCTGCTCCAGTTTTACGTGTAATTGATACATTGATTAACTTAATATCCGTCGGTCGTTATTTCGGACATTGCCAAAACGATGTCCTAATCATGTGTCACGCACAAAACATCGCCCGAAAGTTGAGGGAAATCCCGTTAAATTGCCCCACTCTACTTTTGGTTCACTTAGAATTTTAATCATTTACAGAAAACACATTTGAGAGAACAGCTGAAACCAATGTTTCTATCATTTTCTTGTGACGGTCGTTATGCATTTGACAGTCGTTACAATTTCTGACGGTCGTAATGATTGTGGACAAACAACATTTCCACACCTTCTCTGCTTCGAAGCGCCATTCTTGACGAAAGCTCCAGCCTCGATTTGAAACCTTTTGCCTTGGGTGCTATTTAAAGCACGGCATGGGATCTGTAAGTTCGTTGTTAGTAGAAATGCGAGAAAAAATACGGTCGTTATTTTCTGACATACTGCTTATTAACGTATGGATTTCGCGCTCGTTTGCTGCCACTGAATCGAATTTGATTCGGAAAACACCTTTCTCCATTCGGTTAGTGTTGTCCGACATGCCGAGTTAAATGAACACGGAACCGAACCGAACCTGATGTGAACGATCGAGAGTTTTGCTGACCGACACGATTTGACATAGGGCCTACAGCGTTACGACTGTCAAACGGATTTTTACCGCTTGACAGCATCGAAAACAATCAGAAATAGAACCGGTTTGTGATTTTAACATGTTCGCTGTTGATTTTTCTGCATCCTTTATTCATATTGTTGTGATGGTATGCAATTTAGATATGTATCCAGGCTTCGACACCAACCGCATCACTCGTCCGCCATCTTGAACGGGAAAATTTATCTAAGAAAAGCGTACAACTTGGGCATTTTCAAATGAAAGGCAGACACCCAAACTCACCATGTTATATTATGTATCTCTTCAAGGTATTATAAAACATCAAGCAATAAATAAAGAAGCATTGGTATTTTTTTAATTCTTTATTTGTGCGATAAATATACAAGGGGTCTGGACGATCACCTTTTGTCACAAGCTCATATATATATATTATATATATATATATATATATATATATACATACATGGGCTACTGAAGAAAACTGGGAAAAAAACCTAAAAGGCCGGGATCCAAGGGGCCGCCAAGGCACCTGGTGGAGTGTAGGGTCAACGCCCCTTCTGGGGGGTTCAGGAAGGTGAAGAAAAATGTTATTTTTGAGGCATTTGAAGCACAAGGCGTTTTTGAAAGAAAATAGATTTCAGGCATAATATACACTAAATATCATACTTCATTGCAAGACCAACAGTGTGTGCTGCATGTATGCTTGCACAGTGTGTGTGTGTGTGTGTGTGTGTGTGTGTGTGTGTGTGTGTGTGTGTGTGTGTGTGTGTAGGCCTATGTGTGTGTGTGTGTGTGTGTGTGAGGGGGGGGGGGGGGCTATGTGTGGTGTGTGTGTGTGTGTGTGTGTGTGTGTGTGTGTGTGTGTGTGTGTGTGTGTGTGATAGCCCGAAATCGTCAACCATTTCAGACAGACTGGAGTGGGGAGGGGGGGGGGGGGGGGGGGGCGGGGGGGGGGGTTAGAGGACATAATTCAGTCTGTTTGCCACTCAAACATCACAACTTGGAAACAATTATCACAGACAATATCACTGACAAGTTTGTTGACAACAGTGTCATCAAGTGATGTCATTAGTGATCATCAATTGCGCTCTCTCTCTCTCCCTCTCTCTCTCTCTCTCTGTGCGCCTGTGTGTTCTTCAAAGTCTAATCACTGACACTATCAAGTAATTTTAGACAAACGCATGCGCGCGTGCATGGAGTATCACAAATTCTAGTTTCCGACAGAAGGCCACAGTTCCCAGTGATTCCAAAACTGAAGAGAGGGTTGCTTCTTCTGCATTTTGCGCAACAGGTCCTCCTCAGAGATGTTCTGAGCATAGTCCAGTGACTGCTGAGCTCACAGCGTTGGTCTTGATTCTTGATGTGGTCTGTGAATCAAAACATTAAAGACTTGCTCATCTTTCAGGCTCTCTTCCTGCCTATGATACCATTGCACCCTCTGCTGCCGCAGTTGTTTGAACTGTATACCTCGTGGATGCAACACGGCTTTTGCTTAGGTACCTGGTCACGTCGGCATTCAAGGCAATGAAGTTGATAAACTTGCCAAGAATGCTTGAAACAAAGAGTAGAGCAGATTATCCCTCACACTGACCTCCCCTCCGGGGGGTTGCGACCTTGTCGTGGTCGGAGGGTTTGCGTGGTCCAGTGATCCCTTAGGCTTTGCTGGCGGGGGCATCAATACTTGGCGATAGGCTGTTTTTTTTCACACTGCTTCTAGGCCTGAGAGGTGCAGATGCTGTTTGGCCTAAGCGTAACGTGGTAAGGAGTTGATGCCCCTGGTAGGGCTTCCCATGTCAGATAGGCTAAGGGTGAGGATCCTGACTAAGAGTAACCCACCTTTCTCCTTTTCTTGTTTTCTGCCTCCCTTATTTGGCCCTTTTCTATCTTCGTCTCCCCTTCAAGTCTTCTTTTCCACACTCCTTTTCTCTCTGTGGTCTCCTTCAGATCCGCCGCGTTTGCCGTGCGGTGCGACCTGTGTCGGAGGGGAATGAGATCCTGGTGATTGAGAGGGCCAGCGCTCTCAACACATCACTTTGGCTCGGACCTCTCCTAGACAGGGAGTACACTTTGGCCCGGGTGTACTAATCGGCTCCCCTTCTTGGGGCTGGGTCAAGACGGACAGTTCCCCTACTGGCCAAGTTAACCCCTGCAGTGCTCAGCTCTCTGTCCCCGGGAGTTGAGCATGATCAGGGGGGATAGGGTTGGTAGTTTCTGTTTGTCGTATATCTCTCCCGAAGCTGGAAGGGGTCAAGACATTGGTTTCTTGGCCCTGGCCCCTTAGTTGGACTCCAAGGTGGGTGGGTAAGGGAGAGATGAAATAAAATACAATACATCATGGCTTTTTCAAAAACAATCCCCCAAAAAAGAGGAAGGCTGCATCCCTATTTCAGGGAATTTTGATTCAGATAGTGATTCCGATATGGAGGTACGACAGAGGACAGGATTCTGGGCTTCCTGGCTCGTGATGGAAGGGACGGAGCAGGAAAGACCCCTTTCAGCTCTGAGCCCTTTTGCCATACAGAAGGGCTTTCAAGCTTTAGCAGGTGACCCTCGGTCCATCAAGAGGTTGAGGAATGGTTCATTTCTTATTCAGTGTAAATCACCAAAACAATCTGAACAGCTGCTGAAGGCAAAGAAACTTGTGGACAGGGAGATCAGGGTAACTCCCCAAACAGTAAACTCTCAAAGAGGGGTATCTGGTGTA
>JAFLJL010008182.1:12500-18317 GCA_018398815.1 Conus ventricosus | reverse complement strand
AAAGTTCCAGGAGAGAGATTTCTACTTGTCATTTATTAATTAAGAGAAAAGGGCCAGAACAGTTCCTGTGGTACACTGACAAGACTGGTTTACATGGGAAGACCTCACTCAACTTTCTGCGTTCTCCAACGAGGAATGATCTAGCCCATTTAGCAAAGAACGCGCCAATGCCGATGTGTTCTAATTTAAGCAGCAGGCCTCATGGTCAACCTTTCAAAGGCTTTAGAAAAGTTAATAAAATTGCTCTATTTGCTGTGTGTTGTTAAGACAGTATTAAAATCATTGAGAGTTGTTATAAGTTGAGTCTCACAACTCTTCACTGTCTAAACATGCTGGGCGTCATATTGTCAAGATGGTCCTTATGCTACTATATATTATGTGTTCAATAGTATTTTGCTGATATGGATGTAAGAGATACAGGTCTATAGTTCTCTGCTTTTGTTTTGTCACCCTTTTTGAATAAGGGAACATGCTCGCATCTCGCCACTCATCAGGTATATTACTCCCTGGGTCTAGTGAAGGTTGGTAAGTAGACCAGTATACCTCACTCAATTCATTGGCACATAATTTTAAAAGCTTGCCAGGAACGCCATCGGGAACAGTAGCTTTGTTTTCATTGATGTTGGTCAGTAACTTTATATTCCTGCTTTGTTTACTTTGATGTTTTGCATTTCAGGAGTTTATCATCATCCTTTAGTCTAACGTTAATTAAAGGTTTGGGATTTGAGAAAATGAACAAACTGCTTGTTTAGTAAATTTGCTTTCCCTTCAGGGTCCTGTATTAGGTTTTTCTGGTTGTTTCTCAGGTCTGGAATCCCAATGTTGTTCTGTCTCTTACTCCTTATGTAAGACCATAATTTCTTGTTTTGATGATCACCTGAAATCATCGAATTAACATAATTGGAGTGAGCACGCCTACATTCTCTCTGACACCTTCTCTTAATATGTTTATACCTAACCAGTAATCTTCAATACTCTTTCTTTTTATATATATTTAGCACATCGAGAAGTTAACAGAAAAATCCGAAGGAAACACAAACTTACGTTATCGCCTTCCCTCTCTCTTTGCTTTTCGGTCGTAATTCTTAACGGAAGTCATCATCATCACATCATTCTCTTGCCCATGATGGGCGTAGAGGAGAGAGAGAAGACACTCTCGAAGCCAGGCACCGCCATCCGGCCCTGTCCCTCTGCCTGTCGCATCAGCGTGGGGCCATCCATCCTGGTCCATTCTTTGATGTTGTCCATCAGCATTTGGCTTGTCGTCCCTTCGTCTGCCGCTTCCAGCGTGCCCTGGATGACTGTTTTGGGCAGTGATGAATTGTGGCGTATGACATGCCCAAACCACGACAGCTTCCTCTTCTTGACTGTTGCCAAGAGGGGTTCTTGGGGGCCTGCAAGTGATGTTATTTGGCTCCTCACAAGGTCGTTTGTCTTCCGGTCTTGCCAAGAGATCCCGAGCAAGCGCCTGAAGCATTTAGTTTCAAACGTCTGGATTCTCTTGGTGGTCTCTGCTGTCATGGTCCAGCTTTCACAGCCATACAGCAGGATGGACAGCACCAGGGACTTGTACAGCTTCATCTTTGTAGGAAAGCTGATCTCCTGCTCTTCCAGATCTTGTTTAGCTTTGCCATTGCTGCTGTTGCGATCGCTAGTCTGGTCTTGATTTCTGTTGTAGAGCGACCGTCTTTGGTGAGAGTGGCGCCAAGGTATTTGAAAGCGCCCACTTCTTCAAGCTGTTGTCCGTTCATGTAGATTTCAGCATGGGTGTTGGTTGTGCTGTTGACCAGGACTTTGCTTTTTTCTGTGCTCACTTCCATTCCATATGCACCTGCCCTTTCTTCCAGTCTCTTTGTCAGGTCTTGTAGTTTCTCGTTGCTGCCTCCCATCAGGTCGATGTCATCTGCGAACCTCGATTATGATGGTTCTTCCTCCGATGGAGACAGTGGAGTGGAAGTCATGGAGGGTTTCACGCATGAATGTTTTCCAGGAAAAGATTGAACAGTACGGGAGATAGCAGCAGCCTTGACGGACTCCAACTGTGGTCTTGAAGTAGTCCCTATCTGGTTGTTGAGGAGGACTGCGCTGCTGGCGGTGTTATACAGCGCCTGGATGGTTTGGACGAGACCCTCCTCTATGCCAAACTTTCTGAGAACCTGCACAGACCCTTGTGCCACACCCTGTCAAACGCTTTCTTAAAATCAATGAGTTGTGGAACAGGTCTCTCTGATGTTGTAGATGTTTCTCCATCAGTATCCGGCAGGTGAAGATCTGTTCTAAAGACCCAGAGATAGAAGAGGCATTCCAGGCACAGCTCGGGGGGCGGTTCGCAGCACTCAACTCCTGGACAATGACATCAACGACCTCACAAACAGCTTCAATGAGGCAGTCTGCGAAACAGCAGAGGAGGTACTTGGGCGAAAGAGGAGAAACACCAAGCATGGATCTCAAACGACATCCTTGACCTCTGCGACAAAGAAGATCACTGAAGAATACGAAAAATTCCAGCCATGAACAAGCCGCACAGTATCGAAAAACCAACAACCTTGTAAAGAAGGAAATGATTGAAGCCAAAGAACAATGGATCAATAATCAGTGCGAGAACATCGAGAAAGGCATGAAAAAGGGAAACAGCAACATGCCTTCACCACACTGAAAAACCTCACCAAGACGCAGCAAAACAGATCGTCAGTCATCGAGGATACCTCAGGCGAGCTGCTGACAGAAAGCTCCGCTGTTTTGAACAGATGGACTCAGTACTGCCAAGAACTTTACAACTACCCTATACAGCTGACGACAGTCTGTTTGAGGGGACTCAACACCATCAAGGGAATCCTCACCACTACCAGTGATGAGAGAAGAAGTGGAAGAAGCCATCGGCAGCCTTCCGGCAGGGAAATCACCTGAGCAGACAATATTCCAGCAGAGCTGCTCAAACATGGGGGGAAGGAATTGGTCACTCTAGTAACATCGATTTGTCAGAAGATCTGGGAGACAAAACAGTGGCCACAGAATGGACTCAATCACTCATCATCCCCCTGCCAAAAAGGGAAATCTACGCCAATGCCAGAACTACAGAACAATAAGTCTATTAGCCACACAGTAAAATCATGCTCAGGGTCATCTTGATCGACTGAAGAAAGAGGCAGAAGAACACCTGGCGGAAGAACAAGCTGGATTCAGGGCAGCAGAAGCACAGTAGAACGGAAGTACACAAGGGAAACAACTAGGCTCGAAATTGACCAAGTGGGTTCTAGTCTACAGTCACATATAAAGCACAATTTGGGGGGTAAAAATCCAATATTTATTCTTCCTGAATGAAACTGTTTTATTTTAAGCTGTTTTATCCTTGACTCTATTTGCCATGTACATTGTTGAGTTCTCAGTATTTTGTGAATTGGATTTCACGTCACATCTGTAATAGACTCATACTGAAAACTTTTTTCAGTGGTTTGACTTCAAGACCTTTCTGTTTTGTTACGTAATTATTCTGTTGTGTCTGGTAGGTCTTTTTGGACTCATGTTTGCTTGTCCATGGTTGCGTTTCAGTTGTTTGTAGAATTAGATCCATGTCACAACTGTAATGGACTCCGTGTCACAACTGTAACAATGTGTTTTCATTAATAATTAATGCAATAAACAGTACATTTTCTTTGAAAATGCTTCTTTGTACCTTTTGATGCCAGGGTAAGAAATACTCATGCATCGAATTGGAGCTTGTATATTTCATTAACTATTGGAGCATGAGAATTATGAAGATGATGCGAGCATGGAGGATTAAAGTGCACATGACAATTACAGAAAAATACACATTCTCGTCATTTTGAAAGTTCTCTTCATTTGGGAACCTTTTCTTCTTGGTTTTCAAGTAAAATTATGCCAGGTTTTAGAAAGCATGCTGTTTTTATAGTCTTCAGAGCTCTTTTTTTGGGTTTCTTGGTCACAACGTAACCAGAAAAAAATTAAATGTTTAATCATTCTACTGCGAGAGATGAATGACCGAGCATCTTTTCTCTTTAGAATATGATGTACATTGAAAATTGCTTGCAGGGCTCCCAATGACGCCACATATGTGAGTCCATGTTGCACAATGGAGAGTGTGTAGCGAAAAGGACGCACTAACAAAACATGTTGGCGAGTGCCTGCGGGACGGCACTACAAATCGGGCAAACCCCAATAACGTGCCGCGGTCAGTGATCAATAGGCTGAGCACACCACAGATTCGCGCACGATTGCCTGCCGTCATATTAGACAGCGTGTGCCCGCGATAGTACAGTAAGCCGAGAAGTTGCGTAAACTCTGATACGATAGGCTCGCCTTGTATGCCACGTCCTGAACGGTTAATCAGTGGACCGGCTGACTTACTTCAGACTGTGGCGCCCGCCGCCACTAATTAAACATTCGATGACTCCCAAGTTGTAACAATCGCGTGCACAAGCTTGGCGAAACGAAGCAGAAAGGAAGTTCACGGCTACTGATCTCGCAAAATTTTTATGTCGTTGCTTCAGTTGGTTGGGACGGTCATTAAAAACGCAAAGAACATCTTCTGAAGATGCTACAGACAGTGAATCGTCGATTTCCTAAAGAAATAGCTACAGCACACCACCTAACAAGAAATGTTTTTTTTTTAATAGGAAATGTTTTCAGAGAGAGAGATGGAGAGATGAGATGTGAGAGAGAGAGAGAGAGAGAGAGAGAGAGAGATTCATTTACTCTGAATGTTCAGATGATCATGCCGATAATTAAAAAAGCACGAAAATACTACATTTTCTGTATTGGTGAATTTGTTCATGGGGACTCTCTAGACCCCCTCGGACCCTCTATAGCATCAGTGAAGGGGTCCCTGGGACCCCCTCTGTCTGTCTGTACAAATGGATAGCCCGGCTGTACTGTTGACACAAAACTGTACAAAGACGTTTATGTAGAGTGAAATTTATTTTGGGGGTCTCTATTGTCACAGAAAATAGCACATGTTTTGTAGAACAACCCCAATACTAGTTGGTTCCATTGGAATATTCAATTACTTTAGTCTGCCTTTGAAGAAGATGTTAAGTTGATAAAAAGCTCTTCTCTCTTCTAAGGGGTTTCCATTATAATGTCTCATGTTCTTCCTAGTATTCCCCTTTCTCTGATGGGGTTACCTGTTACGAACCGTGCTGCTCTCTTCTGAATCTTTTCGAGGTTATCAATGTCCTTTAGTGGGTAAGGATCCCATAACTGAGCAACATATTCCCGTAATGGTCTAACCTGTGTTTGGTAGAAGTCTCGTCTTTAACTTTTGGGGGCAGTCATTGATATTCCTGTATAAGAAAGCTAAGATGTTTTTGCTTTCTTACATCCTTAAATTGGTAGTGTTATTGCCATTGAGACGACTATCTATAATCACGTCACTAAATATTTTGCAGCATTAGTAAATTTCTTCAAGATAGTATTTTGGATAGAACTATCTTGATTCTATTGGTGAGCGTTTGTTTTTATACGCAACACTTGGCACTTTTGGGGATGAAATTCCATTTTCAAGTTCTTCCCACTCTTGTAAAGCGTTGAGATCTTCTTGTTGAATGCGTGTATCATCTTTGCTTCTGAATTGTTCTATATACTAAGATGTCATCTGCAAAAATGGCCTTTATAGTAGTTCCTAGAGTGTGATTTCTACTTATGTTCTTTTAGATAAGTTAGAGAAACAGGGCCCCTGAAACAGTTCACTGTGGTCCACCTGACAAGACTGGTTTACAATGGGATTGACGATCTTCCACATCAAACTTCTGCAGTTCTCCCAACGAGGAATGATATAGCCCATTGTAGCAAAGAACCGCA
>JAFLJL010008182.1:0-7500 GCA_018398815.1 Conus ventricosus | reverse complement strand
GTTTTTGCGTCTTTAAGTTTCCAGATATATTTGCTCAGTTCTGTTTGGTTTTTATATTTTTCTTTATTAAATGACTGTTTGTGGTTTGCATATCTGGTTTTGAAGTGGTTTTCAGTGATCCCTATGTATGTTTCTTTTTCATTTTCTGATGTCACAGTAGCCTGGTATACAATGTTGTTGTGAAGACATTTATTGTCTAGTGGGCACTGCTCTTTTCTGGTGCAATTGCAAGATTTCCTTTTTTCACCCTTCTTTGCTGTGTTGATTTTCATTTTGTTGGATGCGTCAATTAGGTTTTTGAGGTTGGGCATACATGAGTACGATAGTTTGACAGTGTTTTTGTTGAATATTTTGGACAGTTTGTGTTCTTTTGGAAATGAAGTTGTTAGGATTTTGAAGAATTCTTTCCCTATGTTTGTTTTGAGTTTCCCGTCGTATGGGGGGTTATACCATATGATTTTTCTTTTCCTATTTTTCTTGCTTTTATTTGTGTTGTTGTCTGGGTTGTATTGTAATTTGTAATTGTATCCACTTTTTTGTAGTGCCTCCTGGTATTCTACTGCTGCATTGTTGAACACTCTCTCACTGCATGACAGGTTTGACAGTCTCTTACAAATTACAATACACGCACCAAAAACGCACCAAAAACTTTGTTAAAAATCTCTCTTCCGTAAAATCTTAAATCAGATGAAAAATGTCAATCTCTCTCAAAAACAAGGATCACGTCAGGCGGGACATCCCTGAACAGGATCTTCATGGACTCCGCTGTAAAATGTTTGTGTCTCACATCGTGCAAGTCCCAACACTCTAAAAGAACATGTTTCATTGTGAGTGGCGCATGACATGGAATGCACCACGGAGCTTCTTCACTCTTTAAAAGGTAAGCATGGGTAAAATACGAATGGCCGTGTGCAGCCGGCACAGAACCGTTTCCTCTTTACGACCTCCCGACGTGGATGGGAGGAACTCCTTAAGGTTTGGACGGATCTGAAAGAGTTTGTTATTCGTCTGTGTGTTCCAATCCTCCTGCCAGAGGTCTCTCACATAATCGTTAATTTTGGGTTTCACATCTGAGCAGGGGATATAAATGTTGGACAGTTTCTCTCTTGTGGCGTTCTTGGCTAAACGATCAACCATTTCGTTCCCACCGATGCCAACATGACCAGGAACCCAAACAAGAGTAATGTTGTAACCGTCCGCTTTCAACTTGCTAAAAAGTTCAAAGAAATGCAAAAGTTCTGGATGCTGAAGGTTGCGGCCAGCCATGGCTTCCAAAGCTGACAGCGAATCCGACAGAACCAGAAAGTCCCTCTTTGAAGAATGTGAGATTATCTTCAAAGCCAGAACCAGAGCAGTAAGTTCAGCAGAATAGACAGAAGCATCTGAATGTATATGTTCCAACAGTATCTGAGAAGGAGCCCCAGGGCAGTAGGCTGCACAGGCCACTCCATCTTCAGACTTGGAACCGTCGGTGAAAACTTTTTGACAGGATGGGAATTTGGAACAGAGCTCAGCATACAAAGCCTTGTACGCCAGAGAGCTGGTAGACTCTTTGCGAAAAGCTGCAAGATCGAAACGAATCTCTGGTGTGAAAAAGGTCCACGGAGGTTGATCCGGAAACTTGGAAAAATCCGACACAACTCCTAGGTCTAGACTGCATTCCGCACGTGAGGCTGCATACGAAGACCAAACGGCGGAAAACATTTAGGGTTGTTTTCAAACTTACTTTGGAACGGAGGATCAAAGACACAGTCTAGGCAGGGTTTTCTGGTTCCGAGAACAGTCGGATATAATAATTCAACGACAGTTTCAGCTGCGGTTGGACAATGAAGGTTCACCCGCCTCTGCGTACAGGCTGTACACGGGGGTGGTGCGGAACGCTCCAAGACAGAGACAAAGCCCTTGATGGTGGATAGGGTCCAAGAGTTTGAGGTAAGACGATCGTGCGGAGCCGTACACAGCACAACCGTAGTCCAGTTTGGAACGGACCAGGGCTCTGTAGAGGTGCAGCAAAGTTTTCTTATCAGCGCCCCAGTCGGTGTGCGCTACAACCCGCAGAATATTCAGTGCTTTCTGGCAAGCAGTTTTGAGGTTTTTGATGTGGCTGAGAAGTTTAAGTTTCTGGTCAAAATGATTCCCAGAAATTTGGCCTCTTTAACAGCTGGAATGGGAGATTTCCCTACTTGAAGTTTGGGATCTGGAAAAAACTGACGGAAATTATGGAAGTGAATACACTGCGTCTTTGTTGGAGAAAAGGTGAAACCGTTTTCATCTGCCCATCGATGGATTTTATCCACGCAAAGCTGGAGCCTGCGCTGGAAAACTCTGGTACAGGCTTCCAGTTGCGTAGACAGTGAAATCATCCACAAACAATGAGCAGTCTGAACCCTGCTGAACTGACTGAACAATGTGTCTTAGAGGATATCTTTTTATATTTTTTACTTTTCACAAGAAAATGTAGCTTGTTTTGCTCTTTTATGATTTTGTTTTGCTTCTTAGATGGCACCTTTGGTTGGTTTTTTTGAAAACTCAACAAACATACTACGGTATTGCACACCAACCTTTTCTGGGATTGTATTCTTCTTAAAACTGAAAAGGCAGAGGAGTCAAATTACCACTTTCCGCGGTCACTGAGGAGAAACCACCAAGTTTCGAAATATCGGTATATGACCAGGAGTTATATGTTAGTGAGTTTCCCTCCAATTGGAGGATGTCTCCCCCTTGGAGAATAAAAGCTTGCTGAAGGCTCATTTTGAGAAGCATTTATTTTATTTTCCCCATTCACCACTCAAGCATACTGTTAGTTAGGCAGAATCATCTACCACTGCAGATATGAATGCGTATCTCCCCCTATTTCTTCAGTCTAAGACATAAGAGCAAGCTTTGTTTATAATTCAATATTTCTTGCAGTCATTGCAACACCAAGCTGCTCTGTAAGTTGCTGGAACGGTGCGGTACTTATCCTTGGAATTTATTAGTTTGTTGTATTTTAGTCCCTTGCGGATTCATTCCAAGAACTTGCCCTCAGCACTTGTGTCTTAGGGGACATCTTTTTTATATTTTTTACTTTTCACAAGAAAATGTAGCTTGTTTTGCTCTTTTATGATTTTCTTTTGCTTCTTAGATGGCACCTTTGGTTGGTTTTTTGAAAACTCAACAAACATACTACGGTATTGCACACCAACCTTTTCTGGGATTGTATTCTTCTTAAAACTGAAAAGGCAGAGGAGTCAAATTACCACTTTCCGCGGTCACTGAAAAGAAACCACCAAGTTTCGAAATATCGGTATATGACCAGGAGTTATATGTTAGTGAGTTTCCCTCCCAATATATATATATTACATACATACACATATATATGTATATATATCAAATGTTCCCTTTGGTCTCTCACTTTGTCCTCACATTCCTCAGTACCTGTCTGCCGTCTCCCCCCCCCCCCCCCCCCACCACCCATGCCTTTCCTTTCTTTTTTAACTCTCCCCCTCCCCCTTATTTTCTGTTTCTCCCTCTCTCTCATTTCTCCTTCTCTCTCTGTGATGTGTGTGTATATGTGAGTGTGTGTGTGTAGACTGGTGGTCCATGAGTGCATGTGTTTCGCCTTGCATGCAACAGTTATCAGCATGGCCTCATTTTACCTGAACAGGAATTTCCCGTAAATGATGTCATTTCACTTGATGTCACACACACACACATGCATGCATGCACACACGCACGCACACAGACACGCACGCGTACGCACACACACACATTTAAGATGTTTTACCAATCCAGTCTGCATTGTTGTCAGTTTCTTTGAGGGTTTGTTTGGTTTTTTTTTGTTGTTTTGTGCTCTCTCCCATTCTGTGTGTGTGTGTGTGTGTGTGTGTGTGTGTGTGTGTGTGCACGCGCACGAAAATAAGAGAAAGATAAACGGGCAGACAGACCACAGACTGACTTCAGAATTAGGCATTTGCACAGTATTACTAAACTTGTGTGGATGTGCTTCCCTATATCTTAATGATTTAAAATCTTACATGATTTAAAACCATGGCCATTTGATGGGGAAGTTGTTTTCTGTAGGCGATGGGGTATACTTTACCTACTGTAGAGGCCAGGTCAGAAAAAAAAACAATAATGCTCAATCCTGTATATGCTCTCCATGTGTGCTTGGACTGAATGATGTGCGAGTTGGTGAGAGCAATGAAATGAGATGACAGTGACAATGGCTTGTATCTATCACCTGAACACTCTTGGAGTCACCTCGAACTGAATGATGTGTGAGTTGGTGAGAGCAATGAAATGAGATGACAGTGACAATGGCTTGTATCTATCACCTGAACACTCTTGGAGTCACCTGGAACTGAATGATGTGTGAGTTGGTGAGAGCAATGAAATGAGATGACAGTGACAATGGCTTGTATCTATCACCTGAACACTCTTGGAGTCACCTGATGCATCTTAACAATGACCAGGTCACTGAACACATTTCATACAGGAAGAAGAAGACAGGGGGACGGCAGGAAGAAGAAGACAGGGGGACGGCAGGAAGAAGCAGACATGGGGACGGCAGGAAGAAGCAGACAGGGGACGGCAGGAAGAAGACATGGGGACGGCAGGAAGAAGACATGGGGACGGCAGGAAGAAGAAGACATGGGGACGGCAGGAAGAAGCAGAACATGGGGATGGCAGGAAGAAGCAGACATGGGGACGGCAGGAAGAAGAAGACAGGGGGACGGCAGGAAGAAGACATGGGGATGGCAGGAAGAAGACATGGGGACGGCAGGAAGAAGACATGGGGACGGCAGGAAGAAGACAGGGGGACGGCAGGAAGAAGACATGGGGACAGCAGGAAGAAGAAGACATGGGGACAGCAGGAAGAAGAAGACAGGGGGATGGCAGGAAGAAGCAGACAGGGGACGGCAGGAAGAAGCAGGCATGGGGACGGCAGGAAGGGGAATCAGGATGGGAAAGATGGAGCCTGCACTGAAAGGCAACGACGTTGAAACTGTCAATAACCATAACTCTGCCAAAATGAAGAGGTGCTGTGAGGTGGTGGGGGAGGAGGGTACGATGATGGAGGGGAAGGGATGGAACCAGGGGTCAGCATCTCACTTTCCAGTGAACTCCCACATCATGTACACTGCAGAGTTGTATCACTCCGGGATTGACACTCCATACTACTATGAACTCCCGCATCATGTACACTGCAGAGTTGTATCACTCCGGGATTGACAGTCCATACTGCTATGAACTCACATACTACGCCACAATACATGACTCTACTTATGACAGGAGGTTGGAAATTCACTATGACGTGAACCCACACACTGTGTTGCAAGTGTGTATCAAGAAGCTGGGCTGCACACCATGTAGTATGAGCTCACGATGTCACACTGGTGACAAAGGTGCATCAAAAGGGCTGGGCGGTCCACTGTCATGTCAACAATCCATCATGCACTATGTCACAATCCACTCCACAAGCATGGCACTGCAAGCACCACTATGAACAGTTTCCCATACAAGAGAGATGATGGTAGGTTCAGACAGGAGACCTAAGGAAGTGGAAAAAGCCTGAACATTGCCTGGGGACGGTCCAGCAGGTGGAAGGACTCAAAAATCAAGTTGGGGTAAAATAACCAGCAGTGAGTTTGACTGGTGATGAAAACCCCATGATCTCTCCATTACTGACATTCAGGTTTATCTATTGGGAAAGGCCACTGGTTGTCTTAATGTTGGTTTCACACACACACACTCACACACACACACACACACACACACACACACACACTCTCTCTCTCTCTCTCTCTCCTCTCTAAGCAGATTCATCAAATCTGTGCAATTGCTCTATGCACCTTTAAAAAAAAAAAAACTGAATTCAGGTTCAAAGAGAAAGTATCTAATGTTTAATGTTTCAGTTCAGTCTTTACTGCAGATCAATTCTGACCGTTCACCCACTACTGATAGTTTATGTAGGCTTTACAGTACTATGTGTTCTTACTGTATTTATTCCTCTTCAGAGGAGAGAACAGGGGAATGTCTGTTCTGGGCACTTGCTCATCCACCAAGTTTTCGGGTGAAAGTGCCCTAGGATTGGCATTTATACGTTCTCTAACAAGCAAGACTTCAATAACCAAAAATAACGATTATCTACAAACAAATATACTGTGTAGGGTTATCTGTTTTCAATACTAATTTACTAAACTTTTCAGATTTCAGTTTTTGTTTTAATCCTGTGTTTTTCCTGATCGTTTTCAATAACATCATTTTCACGCAAACATTCTTCAAATGAGTTTCTGTCTTTCATGTGAAATAACACTACAGTCTTTAACTGTTCTCTAAAGTCTTTTAAAACCGAGTTATATTTCTGGCATAAAATCCACACACTTATCCCAGCATGTCTTCCGCTGAAAGCTAGTTTCGACAAAGTGTTTCTCTTTTTAACTATGTCTCTTTCTGCCGAACAGTCATCTATAATAAATAGTGTCTGCGTTCCTTCAAACAGTCTATAAAACTGTTCTAAACACTCACTCAGTTTATTGCTAGGATTAACTAAATATATGTCATCATCTGTCCATATAAACCTTCTATCATGATATGCTTTGTTCCATTTAAGTGTTGGACAGAAAACTACAATATGATTAAAATTATATCGATAAACTGTTTGTAATAGGTCTAGGACAAATATTGTTTTTCCACAACCAGTCTGCCACAAATTAATGAGCAATGAGGTGTTTTTGTCATAAAGTTTAACTGCTCCATGGTTTTATAGAAGAATTTAATCTAATCCAGTTATTATTTTTATCATACTTTCTGTCAAAACCTGTTCAGTATAATAAAACCCTACAAGACCTAAATGTGTAAGATTAATCCAATTTAGTTCTGTAAGATTGTTTCTATTTAAGTCAACAGTGATTTTGTTGCTTGTTGTTATGATCTTGATATCCTCACCATTGTGAAGAACGACGATGGTAACGTTAAGGCGTTTAACGTCTAAGTTTTGCCAGCTAATATTAATTCCTTTTATAAGGACATCACTAACGCCCACAACCCCATCCCTCTCTACATCTTTAAAGACAGAAATTTCAAATATCATTGTGAACGTGTCTCCTAATTTTCTGCTTGAAAGAACTGTAATTTTGTAGAAGCTTTTTTTACAACTGTTTCTTTTCTGTGGAGGATGTACTGTTTTTTCCCATACGGCGTTATTTCAATTTCTTTCCGACTATTGTCGTCTGGCATAAGACTTACATGTAAAGGGCCAGAGTTGAATGCTTTTCTAAAACTTTTTTGACGGCTAAAATATGTAAATGGGCTTATGAATTCAAATTTTATTTCCCATTCTAAATAGGTTCTAAGTGCCATTTGAGGTCAGGTTTTCGAACTATTTTATATTCATACTGGCAACATTATTTGCTTTAGATGCGCAGCTGTTTATTTAGAACTTTTTGCTGTCGCTAACTCTTGCGTTTATAATCACCATCTTTAGTGTACTCAAAACCTACAAAGCCTCTCGTTCTC
>JAFLJL010008172.1:7500-11563 GCA_018398815.1 Conus ventricosus | reverse complement strand
AGGGGAAAAGAGAGAGAGAGGACGAAGAGAGAGAAGGTGACTCTAAGGGCAAGGAGGGGGCAGAGGGTGAGGGAAGGGGGGGATAAGGTGGGTTAGGCCTACTGCTGTACACGCCGGTTGAAAGATGACACACATCGTGCAAGGAAAAGCAGGGCCAGCCTACCGGGCGATTGTCTGGCAAAGTGCGGGGAGTACGAGAGAGATTGTGAACGTGAAGAAGACAGGAGGGGAAAGTTGTGGAACAAAAAGGCAGGTGCAGGGAGTACGAGAGAGATTGTGAACGTGAAGAAACATGAGGGGAAAGTTTGTAGAACAGGGAGGCACTGAAAAGGAAAGTGGATATTCTTGCCCTTTTTTTCTTTTTTTTTACTGACTGTTCATTTAAAGCCAATATCAGGATCAGGATGATGAATCATCAGCATCATCTTTTATATTAAAAGTTCTATGTTCCTACAGACAAAGAGGCTGAACTACACAGTTCCCCAAACTGCATATAATAAGGATTTTTAAAAAGTCCCATGCTTTCCGTTTCTCTTTGACTTTCGGCTCCTCTCTCATCCTTCTGCCCCCCCCCCCCCCCCCCCCACACTTTCCCTTTCCCCCCTTTCTGCCCTCCCCCCCCCCCCCCCCTCCCCTTCCTTTAATCCCCACATCCCTCCAGCCTTCGACCCCAACTGCCCCCCCCCCCCCCCCCCCCCCCCCTTATTCTCTTTATTTCTTTTTCTCTCTCTCACACACAGACGCAGATTCAGACACAAACACACACAGACACACACAACACACGCACGCACACACCCCCCACACACACACACACACGCACGCACGCACGCAACGCACGCACGCACGCAGCACGCACGCACGCACGCACACACACACACCACCCCACACCAACACAAAACACACACACACAACTGAGACAGAGTGAGTGAAGTGTGCGTGCGCGTGGGGGTGGTGTGAGTGTGTGTGTGTGTGGGGTGTGTGTTTTTGTGTGTGTGGTGTTGTGTGTGTGGGTGTGTTTGTGTGTGTGTTGTTTGTGTGTGTGTGGGGGTGGTGTGGTGTGGGGTTTTTGTGGTGGGGAGAGAGAGAGAGAGAGAAGGGTGAGAGAGAGACAGACAAAAAGACAGACAGACAGACAGACAGGCAGAGACAGAGACGGGACAGAGAAAAGAACTCTGACGCAAACACGCTTTCCAGTCAGAGACCAAAAAAAAAAGTAGTTATTAGGACTAACGACAACAACAGAACTATGGAATGGAAAGCATTCGCGTATACAACAAAACAACAAAAACCTGCTTGTTTTGACATATTTTTTTTAAGAGACGAGGGTTGGGGCTGACGAACACAGAACGATAAAAAGCTCCATAGTTGTACTGCACATGAACTAAACACTCTCCCGCATCCCTTTCCTCCTCTATGTCTCTCCTTTGTTCATTTCTTTTTCTTTTCAAAAACATAAAATTGAAAAAAAATCCTGACGTCTGCCTAAGGACGGAGTAACTCTGACAGAATGTAGCTCAGGGATATACTGAGGTGCCCGTTCCTACAGAAATAGTATGGAAGCAAAGACAAGAACTCAGTAATGTAGAGTTTGTTTAAATAACGGTAAGCCCGCGCGTAGTTCCTTCGCAAAGAGCTGAACAGTGCTGAGATTTGCATTCGTTAAAGCCTATTTCGGTGGCAACTTTTCAACCTTTTGGAGATGTCTGACTGGTTTGTTTTGTGGACAGTCCGGACAGACGTGAGTGAAAATAGTCTGGACAGAATGCAGCACTATCAATATCTTGGTTACATCCAGTTCGAAGTATTTCGAGTGAAGATGAAGTGTTTTGAATTCAATATAAGCACCTGAATGTTATAGTGACGAGCGGGTTCAATCTAACGAGAGAGCCGCGCGCCACGCACGCACGCACGCACGCACGCACGCACGCACGCACGCACACAGCACACACACACACACACACACACACACACACACAGAGAGAGAGAGAGAGAGAGAGAGAGAGAGAGAGAGAGAGAGAGAGAGACAGAGACAGAGACAGAGAAGAGAAAGAGAGAGAGAGAGAGAGAGAGAGAGAGAGAGAGAGAGAGAGAGAGAGAGAGAGAGTAGGTTGTACGATCTGAGATGAAGATGGTGGTATTTCAAAACAGAATGGTAGAAGCTAGAAGAGTCTACAGAAGGAAATCTGAACAAAATGGCCGTAATTTGAAAAAGAAAAGGTCTTATTAACACTTTACGATACATAAAACGTGCATGGGTAGGACGTGTTAGAGGAATTGTGAGAGTATGAACAGTCCAGGGCCTAGCAAGATCCTTGAGGTAACTACAGTGACCTCGAAAATTGTTAAAATTTACAAGGATTACCTGTTTTCTTTCCGAAAGATAGGAACAAGCCCAATAATTGCGAGCTGCAATTTAATTTAGAAGTCATGAACGGAGAATTTCATGTTTTATTGTGTCAAAGGCGGCAGAAAGATCCTCTTGGGGAAGACTCTGAGATCATTCGTAATGCAAGAGAGTAGAATGGAGTAAGAGTACTGCATTTGGAAACATGTCCCGAAGGCTGACTTATATACACTGAGAATTAGTGACCCTCTCGTAACCTACATTATATCTCCTCTCAATGTTCCTTTCGAGACCCCCCTCTCTCTCTCTCTTCTCTCTCTCCTCCCCTCTCTCTCTTCTCTCCTCTCTCTCTCCTCTCTCTCTCTCATCTCCTCTCTCCTCTCTCTCGTCTCTCTTCTCTCTCTCTCTGGTCGGCAACCAAAAGCATAAATAAATACCAATAACATATCTTCTCGAGAATTTATTTGGACGAGTCTGTCGCTGAGTAACTGGCCATTGTGTTACGAATGCTGGAACTAAGTCTGTTATTAGCGCTTCTGTGGAAGAAGATGAAGAAGAAGAAGAAGAAGAAGAAGAAAAAGAAGAGAAGAAGAAGAAGAAGAAGAAGAAGAAGAGAGAAGAAGAAGACGACGAAAAAAGAAGAAGAAGAGAAGAAATGTCTATCTCCTAACAGCAATGTAAGCAGCTCAGGGAGAATCATTCGAGTCGTTTCCCCAAGGAATGCGTAACAGGTAGGAGGCGAAAGCAAGATGGAGATAAGAATGGAATGTAGCTGAAATGTTTGGAGGCGAGTCGATAGTGAAATCGACAATTTCCAGAACACGAATATTTATCATACGCCCGAGGAACACACTGACATTAATGCACGACAGACCAGACACAGACATAGACACAGACAGCAGACACACAGACACACAGACACACGGACACCAGACACACACACACACAACACACACACACAACACACACACACACACACACAAACACACACACACACACACACACACACACACACACCACACTCTCCCCCCCCCCCCCCCCCCCCTCAATTCCACTGTGCCAGCTGACAAAAAGCCCCGTTCTGCCCCACGTCAATCATAAGTCAGATTATTATTTTAAAAAAAAATAGGGCGTCGAACTAGAAGGTGGAGATTTCAGTGCCATCAGAGGCCTGTACTGGAGGGATGGTTCGGCCCTGGCTGAGCATTACTCACAGCTTTGTGTCAGCTAGTCAGGTAGCTACTTAGTTGGTTGGCTAGTTCGTTGGTTAGTCAGTCAGCTTGTTAGTTAGTTAGTTAGCTAGTTAGCTAGCTGTCTAGCTGGCAAGTTAATTAATTAGTTCGTTACTAACTAAGTCAGTTAGTTTAGTCAGTCAGTCGGTCAGTTAGTTAGTTAGAGAGTTAGTTATAGTTACTAGGTAAGTTAGTTAGAAAGTTAGTTGAGTTAGTTGGTTGTTCAGTTAGTTAGAAAGTCCTCTTCGTTATAACACCGGAACAAAGGGTCTTCACTGCTGATCACCGGTGTGATCGATATAGGACTGTCCGCTTCGCCCCCCCCCCCCCCCAAGCCCCCACCCCCACCCCCACCCCCTCACTCCTTGCCCTTAAGCCATTCTGGTGGTTTTCCACTCATTTTCGAGAGTCTTTCGCTACATTGTTACATTCCTCTTCTTCGTTTTCCTTGGCGATTCCATTCCGGTGCATGTAAGTAATGTTGCTT
>JAFLJL010008172.1:0-2500 GCA_018398815.1 Conus ventricosus | reverse complement strand
TTACTTCTTGAAGCAAAACAAGATTTCTATTCTTCCAAAATCAATGCAAGTCAGACTTGTAAAGAACTGTTTGCGATTACTAACTCTCTGCTGGGAAAGATCAACACGTCCCCCCTCCCTAGCAACATTCTCATACCGAACTTGCCCAATCTTTCAGCGACTTTTTCAACAGCAAAATCCAATTAATCAGACAGAACATTGACAGCATGCAGACTGCTCATGTTCCCACAACCTGTCCTGATGTTGAAACAACCCTTGCTTTCTTTCACCAGTGTCTGAAGACACAGTGAGTAAGATCCTGAAAGACATGCCCCACAAAACTTGTGAACTGGATCCGATACCCACGTCACTTCTGTTTGAGAACTCGGATCTCTTCATTCCCGTTTCTTACCCGCCTTGTCAATGAGTCTGTTCAGTCTGGTGACTTTCCAAAGGAACACAAGCTCGCTCTTGTTAAGGCCTTTACTGAAAAAGGCTGGTATGGACCCAAATCAGCTGAAAAACTACCGTCCAGTCTCAAATCTTCCCTTTGTTTCCAAACTCATAGAGAGAGTTGTTCTCTCACAGCTCCTATCCCATCTCGAGATTAACTGTCTTCAAAATCCCTTTCAGTCTGCCTATCGTGCTGGTCACAGTACTGAAAACTGCTCTTCTTCGCGTTGTAAATGATCTCCCTGTTGCTGCCGATGAACAAAAGGTCTCTATCCTTGCTCTACTCGATCTATCCGCTGCTTTCGACACAATTGATCACTCCATTCTTGTGCAACGTCTGCAGCACTATTTCGGGGTTACAGGAACAGCCCTTCAATGGTTCAAGTCATACCTGTCAGATAGACACCAGTCAGTCGTTGTCAACAACGTCAGATCTCGTTTAGCCAAGCTGAAATCTGGGGTTCCACAGGGCTCCGTCCTTGGACCTGTACTCTTTGTAATGTACACGCATCCTCTTTCTCAGATCCTTGAAACTCACTCCTGTCCTCACCAGATGTTTGCCGACGACACCCAGCTAAGACGCTCGGGGAATGCCTCTGAGCTTGACCAAATGAAGGGCGAATTGTCTGAATGTGTGTCCGTCGTTCGGGACTGGATGGCTGAAAACAAACTTCAGCTAAACCACGACAAAACTGAAGCCTTGCTGTTCAGTTTACCAGCAGCAAAAACACCCGCTCTTTCTGTAAATTCTTCACTTCTGATCTGCAGTACTGTTATTCCCTTCTCAAAAAGGTTAAAAACCTTGGTGTCTTTGTCGACAGCGATCTTGATATGAAGGCACAGGTGAACCATGTCTGTAAAATATGCTTTCTGGAAATTAGACGTATAGGTGCTATCCGACATCTCCTTACCACTGAGGCAACCAAAACTCTCACCACTTCTCTCGTGCTTTCGCGTCTCGATTACTGTAATTCTCTACTAGCAGGCCTTCCCGACTACCTCACCAAAAAACTTCAGCACGTTCAAAACTGTGCTGCTAGACTAATCCTCAAAGCTCCCTTCAAAGAACACCCTCAACTATTATTATGCAGACTTCACTGGTTGCCGGTCAAAGCCAGGGTGACATATAAAATCGCATGCCTCTGTTTCAATGCTGTTAAATCTGGAACTCCAGCCTATCTGTCTGACCTTCTAAAGTTATACTGCCCAGCTAGAACCCTTCGCTCGTCTTCTGACTCGTTGCTCCTGGTTCCTCCCAGATTCAAATGCAAAAGAAGGGGGGATCGTTCCTTCTCCTTCCTGGCTCTTAAAACTTGGAATTCTCTTCCACACGACATCAGGCACTGTGACTCTTTTCCAGTCTTTAAAACGAAACTAAAAACTCATCTTTTTACAGTCTATTTCGGCTGATAATTCAAAAGTCCCGGTCATACACAGATGTCAGTTTGTGTGAGTGTGTGTGTGCGAGGTGTGCGTGAGTGGTTGTGCATGTCTGCTTTCCCGTGTGTGCTGTGCGTATCTGCTTCCCCGTGCCTGAGTATGCGGTTTGTTGTGTGTGTGGGTGTGTGTGTGTGTGTGTGTGTGTGTGTGTGTGTGTGTGTGTGTGTGTGTGTGTGTGTGTGTGTGTGTGTGTTGTGTGTGTGTGTGCGTGCGTGTGTGTGTGTGTGTGCGTGCGCGCGTGTGCGCGTGCGTGCGTGCGTGTTTTCGTTAGTCCTTGTATTGTAAAGCGCTTAGAGCTAATTTAGGATTTGCGCTATAGAAATATTCATTATTATTATTATTATTATTATTAAAACATATCACTGTCAGTGATGTGTGTGTGTGTGTGTACGTGCGTGAGTGCGTGCGTGCGTACGTGCGTGTGTGTTGTGTGTGTGGTGTGTGTGTGTGGTGTGTGTGTTGTGTGTGTGTGTGTGTGTGTGTGTGTGTGTGTGTGTAAATGAGAGTGAGAATAAAGGCGAAGTTTAAATAAACCATCTAATTTCTCATTCAGCTTCTCTCCCGTCACAATCCACTTCCGTTTCGATGCAGACCTCAAATAAACCTAAACCTTTAGAGTCGTGACTCA